>LYUA01000429.1:419376-439146 GCA_002093875.1 Calopteryx splendens
TTTGAAGAGAACGATGGAAAAAATATATGGGAACCCCGGGATTGTTTTCGCATTCCCTGATTTAACGATCCTGGGTGGTGCGCCCAAAGGCCTCTGGAAGCGATTAAGATCTCCAGTCGCGATAAGTTTCGCTGGGGAGATATAAAAAGGGCTGAAGCCACCGTAAAAGCCAATAAAAAGAATTTCTAGTGGCCAGGACGTGTCGGCAGCGAAAGAGGAGGGAAGTAAATGGTGGATGGAGGAACGGAAAAGGGAAGAGAAAGAGACATGGGAAGCAGGAGAGTGGGGAGAGAGCTTCTCAATCCTCAAATGTGCCCCAGGGGCGGACATCCATGAAGATCAGAGAAAGCACCCACACAACCTCGTCGGCTAAAATGTTACCGTACGGAGTCGAAAATTCATCTCCAGTGAAAAATTACGAAAATCTGAGCCACGTGACCCAATCTTCATGCATAGTGGGTTCGCCTGGTAGGAAACGCTACCCTAAGGACCCTAGTTTGAGCATGGTTGGTTTGCTCTAAATCGTTCTGGTTATGCAACACTAAAAACCTAATTTCTTCATTGAAAGAAGTCGACGACGTGGTCCTCGCTCACCACGAACCCTTCTGTACATGATGCATATTCTGTCAGGTCAGTTTTATTATGATGGTCTGTTGACCTTCATTGCAGAACAAAACTTCGGAATACCTTGCCCTACAATATAGGAATGTGTGGACTGTGGTCCGAAGAGCTTAGAACTAAAATATAAAGAATTGATAGTAAATTATAAGGGATTGAAAGTAAAGTATAATTTTAGAGGAAAATATAAACCCTAAATCTGTGAATGTGTGTTATACTGTGAATTATACTGAAAGTGTTTGATAGCTACTAATAAATTGCGATTGCTTAAGACATGCTGCCTCTATTTATGCGTATATTTTTGTAATTAATAAAATTCTTATCTCTTAATACGCGTTCACACACCTCGTGCGCCAGGAGTTACACCAATTTGATAGCAACTTGCATGAAATTCAACTTCAAGGTACTTCTGAGTATTTAGAATAAAAATAATGATTGACATTATTCATAAAAGAAGTTTCAAATCTTACAAAATAAATGTAATGGGGTAAAACGACATATTATATTAGTACCATTTCATAAGTGTTGTTTCATACCACCCTGATGAGGGGTCAACTGTGCTAATTATTGATTAACGAAGAACTATTAAAGTGAAATTGTCAACCATATATTAAAAGAAACTTGTGCGAATATGTACCGATCATGAATACTATGTAGTATAAAAACGGAACTGTGAATGGATAAATAAATGATAAAAAAAAGAAATTTAGGAGAATTATAAAAAAATATTGAAGCTATTGCAAAAATAACGTGAGAAATTGAGGGATGTCCAACCAAAGCGAGTGATGGCTCTTTTGATAAAATGCAAAAATATTTTCCCGAAATACATAACATCCACTAGATGAAAGACACAACATCTTATTGTGTTTTGCAACGCGTCACGAGAGTGTAACTATCTCCATAAAAGGGAGACCGGAATAAAGATTGCCACTTATCTTTTACAGGGAAATCTAATTCTTCAAGCGGAAAGATCAGATGGTGCTGCCAGAGTGATCGCGAGATAAAAATGAAGCGTGCACAATACGAAAAAGTTGTGTTATTCCAGGATCCGTCTGCTGCAAATCTTGTTTAGATGTCCTTAATCTATGGTTCCCAACAGTGGGAAAGGAGGAGAATTAAAAATTGCGAGGTGAATGGCACATATTTTGCGCGCACGAAGACGGCAATTGACTGCAAACACTGCGCATTGAAGAATTGCCATAAAGGAGAGGAACTCCAATACATGGGTAAAGATGAATCACAAAGCTTAAGTTTTGTGCACCTAATAAAACTAAATATTATTTTTTAAAATCCAATTTCTACAAGCTTTCCAAGCCTTGGAGAATCATATGAAAGCTTACATAGAAGATTCCCCAGCAGAAGAATAATTTACAGGACTTCGCATTAAAATTGAACGCTAAGTACCTGTACCTAAGTGCATGGAACATAGTAACACATAAGACCGCTCAGGGTCATTGCTGTCTGCTGCTTGAAACAGTATTATCAGATATCGAAGTATAGCGGCCTGTTAATGGAGTACAAGTATGATGAAATTAGCAGACGGCATTATTAAGGTACCAACGAGAAAAATTACGACGTTCGAAGTTTTGATAATCCGAGTCGATCACGGGATCAAAATATTACGATTCGGATTGCGCTCAAACCAACGAAAGCTAGAGTACCCAAGAAGCCATTTAATCATAAATGGCAGAATACCGCGGATGTAAAAAAAAACTGGGTAAAAGCGGAAATTTTTCAGAATGAATGAGTTGAACAAGATCATTTCAACTTCTTTACGGAGGTGCTTAAATTCAACCAAGGAGGGTAACTCCTACATATTTTAAATATATTAGAAAATAATGTTTAACTACTAGACGTAACTTATCCCAACCAATTATTCGTAATGCTTTCCGATAGAGTAATTGTCGGTGCGCGCGCAGCTTCAAAGGCAACGCATGGTACTTGAACGTAAGTGGCTGGGAGGAGAGGAGTTGGGGATGGAAAGAGAGAGATATTTGCCAAAAATACCTTCCGAGGCTTAATGAGATCCCGTGGAACCATAGCAAAAACATCGCTGCCAGAGCGAGGAAAAACAAAACGATCGATGGGGAGGATAAAACAAGGCTCATCTCACGACAGCCATTCTGATTCGCGCCTGTAAACGAAGCGCCCGGTGATAGCTCAAAAGATATAAGAGGCTCATTACGCCAATAGGCTTATCACGGGGCACTTATACTGCCCCTTCAAAGTTCAAAAAAGTAATCTTGAACCAGAGAAAGGAGCTCCAATCGATATGAGCCCGAACAACTACGCCGAGGGACAGGAAGGGGCGACACACCCGACTGTCGAGAGCGGGAAATCGCGGTCATTAACTTCAGTGCCACTGCCGGAAAACAAAACACGATCACGAGCCGACGCCCACCGTGTATCCAAGGATGCCCTATGCAAAGAGGGAATACGGAGACTTGTCGGGACTTTCGAAAAACGCCGGATTTCAGGGCTCCTGTCATTCTCGATCCATACTGGTAATTGGCAAGGAGTCAGTCGGCGAGGGAATCATCAATTCAAATACACGAACACCTCATCGAGTGAGTTTTTGAATGATAACCATGAACCGCGAATTACCATAAAATGTCTCTCACGCACACTTTCACATCGTGCAATTCAGAAAACGGATATAAGTCGATTGGATAATGTGAATCGGGACCAGTTCTCTTTCCGTTGACCATAATGAATTTGCTCGGCCTTGAAAGGCTTAATAGAGAGGGAATAGCTGAAGAATTGCACTGCTTACAAAAGTTGATAGGATGATGAGAAATGAAGAAGCGGTGTATTAGTGACCTACTACCACTAATAAATAAATATACAAACTATACATAATTTTTGTAAGAGAAACAAGTGGCACGATATTTCGAGTAAACTTATGCATCTACGTGGACTAAAGCTTCCTCTACTAGCATTATTTACAGTCTTTGTTTTTTAGTGGTATGTGGCCGTCAGACTCGTTTACACTTTGATCTACGTCAAAGCGTTTTTATGCGTTGTAATAGTTAGCAAAATGGAACACCGTACCGCAATCAAGTTTTCATTTAAATGCGGTAAAACTACGGCTAAAACGTTTGAGTTTATGCGTATGGAAGTGATTGTCTTAGTCGATGCTAAGTGTTCGAATTGCCATGAGTCCCTAGATGACAATCCTCGTGGAGGTAGACCGGTGACCAGCCGAAAATCTAACCATGCTCATAGCATTTTTCTTTCGATTCTAGAGGATTCGTTCACTACGAATTCCATTTTTTTTATTAGAAGTGCACTTGGATTAACAACAGAATTATTTTGTATAAACCTATTTTTGTGCGCTATTTCGAACATGTACTTTCAAAACTTTCCAGAATTATTACCGTCTGGTAAACCGTGATTCTTTTATTGCCAAGTTTGACCATCTAAATTTTCCCAACTGCCTCATCAAGCACGATACGATTACTTCTACCAACTATTAGGATAATGAACAATAACTGGTTCGAGTAATCCTCGCTGAAAATTCGTTATGAAGGAATAGTGTGGAACGTCAGAAAATTCTGAATCAATGAGACGGTATTTCCTTGGTATGTTTCTTCTTTGATTCACACTACAAAATTAACTACTGAAGTATTCGTTGGCGCATTAAAGCTAAAAATAAGCCTGCGTGAATAGCATAAGCGATAGGCGCTGGTAATAAAAGCGAAACACAAATAACAGTGGGAATTCTATGGAACATAGGACGATATAATTAACGACACCGTTAAACTCCCAAGAACGATAAAATATTTAAATTTGTTGCACCTGATGAGGCGTCATGCCAAGTTGTTAAAATTAATAAACAGAAAAATCTAAACAAAATACAAAGTAACGACATAGCCTTAATTTAAAAAAATGATTTGATGTTTCATCTGCATCTGGATCTACAATATTCAGAGGGCTTTCTTCAACGAGCAATTACCGAAGGAACTGCTAATTAATGAGAAATTTTACCGGACAGGATTGTTTTTTTTACATATTATTCAAAATAGCCCAATAACAGCCAAGTTTGGCCTTCTACATTTTCAGTGTTCGAGGTTATAAACCAAAAGGACTCTCACAGACCCTAGATGGAGGAAAACCATATACGCGAAAATTTTTAATGGAATCACTTAATTCGCGATTAACATAACATAACTCCAACAACTTCCAGTTTCAGTGAGGAAGTCGGCTTCCTATAATATAACTGGCAATGCCTTCTGTGTAGTTTTGTGAACAAATAAATACTACGAAAAACCAATTTCCCACACCTACAGTGTACGAGGCTTTTGCCTTCACACAATGATTCTCATAACCAGGATGTCTCCGAAACGGCCACAATACTGGATTGACGCATCTAACCAGCCACATAAACAGAAAACTAGAAGTAAACAATGTATGCTTACACGAAAAGCATTCCCTCGGAAGCACATTTATCTAAAATGAAAACAAGATGACGCCCAAAAATTGCTGCTTTTATCTACGGAGGAAATTTCCTTCCTCGGTGGTTTACTTACAAAGATATCTCTTAATACTGAGACACAACTCCAGACAAAGGAAAATCCATCTGGATACTCGAACATAAGCAATAATGAAAAGAAACCTTTACGATTCTCTTTCCTTAAGATTTCCAGCTTATTTTTAAATAAAAAGTACGGGAGGAAAAATGGCGCTCTCAGAAAACTGATAAAAAGGGGAAATATTATTGAGCACGGTTTTTATCACATCATCACCCTTTACCATCATCAAATCCATAAATTATCACATTAAATCAAAAAAATATTCACTAAAAATAAAGAAGAATCTTTCAAGTGTGACGAAAATACAGAACTGTATCACTTGCATATAAGTAATATAAATTTTATGGAATTGCATTTAATGCCGGTATCTGAAATGAACATGATGGACAATAATGATGAGGGAGGATTATTCCATCCATTACGTGGGCGCCATGTGAAGTACTCCACTTGCACTAGTTTCTGGAAAAATTGTCACTCACCAACTGCACTAAAACTATTATAATTATTAAGAACGTTTATGAAATTTTAATAAAATTGAATAAATACACAAAAATTACTTAGAACAATTGAATCTAAAAACAAAATTATCGCAATACGATTTCGCCACTCAAAGTCAGTCCAACGAAAAAGACGCCAAATTTTAAGTAAGAATGATGAGTAAGAGAGACCACCGACGACAAGGTAGATACTTCCCTCGACTTCCGAAGGGACGAATAGGATGTACCCGATAAATAGCATCACGTGAGAAACATTTGGTAAATGAAATAAACACACGAATAGACGCAGATTCGTGTAATGTGGGTGGAGGACACTCCGCTCGTATTCCCGCACGCTTTAAGGACGAAAAGGCTTCGCCGAGCCTACCATATGCTTGGAGCTTATGTGTGTGTGTATAACATTTAATTTGCACGGTTTATATTAGTATACTTTGAAAGTTTCCTTTTTCAATTCTACAGGCATTTTAAATGCAACTTCCATATATTTGGTTTCAAGTGAATAGTATTCCTAATAATCTTGGCTCTATTCCCGAAATTCAGGAATATTAGCCATCCACTATTAAGACTGAACAATTGTCGAATTGAAAGGGCAAAAATTAATCAGTGAAATGGCGCACAGGCGGATATCGAGAAAAAAGAAGAAAAAGCGAGAGATATAACAGATAAAAGGAAAGATAAGGATCAGAACTCCGTCCGCTCTTCAGAAATGAGAAAGGGATATGAGAACATTTCAGAATTTTTCGCCCGCGCCACATTTTCTGGAGAGCAACGCACTTAAAGTTCAGAACCCTCTCCGTCTGAGCTCTCTTCGCGATTCGCCACCGGCGGCGGGAGTATCTCTGAGTGGGGAGATGTGGTTCGGAGTCAGACGGGAGGAGGGGCGCCTCGAACCCTTCCGAGAGGATCAGCGATTTGAGGCATCGGGGAAATGAATGGGACTGGTTTTGCATCGGGGAAGGTGGTTCTTCAAAGGTAGGTATCGATGTTTTTACGATGAAATCTGCAATCTTCACAACGTTACGAAAGAGACGGAGGGAGAAGAGGAGGTGAGACAGTAAAAAAACACAGCTCTCAAATGATTAAATTAATAGCATAGTGTACTGTCAGCCTGGATTATTTAACGAACAATATGCGTTTCGACACTTGTGTTCAGAAGATTACGGGAAGTATATCACAGAGCGTCCTATAGATTTAACATAAATACTTGGGAATAAGTGGGCACTATGATACACCATCTTTGCTACACATGATATTGCTCCACCACATATCGCCGGAAACTGTGACCTTTAACTCTCACGTGATCTGACCACCGTAGCCCGCAATCCGCAATGATGACCGGATACAAATGGCGACATTATGAAACAGATTTCAACTTTAAATAAGTTATTTTGCCGAGCTGAAAATAGAATAAGAATTTTTTTTTACAAAACTACGAAGTTGTGATAACTTGGTACCCATATGAAAAAACGACAAAAGGAAAAAGCCTCCACAAATATTTATTCTTAAAACCATGGAGCAGAAAAAATTCCGAGTGTAAAATTACATTTATACATTTGGATAAGGAAATACTTTCGACGCCGTTAGTAGATGGGGACGACGGTTCCTGTAAATATGTAGACGGCCGTTAACGTTCCCGTGGTAATGGGCATCGAAGCCTTCGCATCTTTCAGTTCAGTTTTTTTATTCCAATCTGAGGAACGGAGAAGGTCTCGGGAAGAGAGAGTCGATATATAAGCGAATGCGAAAAATTGGCAAAGAGGACAGTAGAGAGCACGTTGGGCCACAGGGTTTAAGGGGCGCAGGGAGAAGCGGATCTCTCTGGCGGGCGATGGAAGCAGAGCAGCGAAGAAGTTGCGAAACGAGACGAGAGAAATGCTTTGAAGAAATTGAAAGGGTTCGACAGTGAATGATATCACGCACCAATGGAGAACAGGGAACCCGACGGGATAATGTGAAAGGGAAAAGAGGAAAGCGGGATGGCTTCTGATAGCTGGAAAAGATTTCAAGAAACCCTGGGATGATGAGAGCGCTGTCATAAAAAAAATCGACGTCATAAAAGGGGAGGACCATTAATTTTTCGCCATGATTTCGTTAAATCCGAACTTCAAATCAAATGAAAAACCAGTTACAAATATATATCGGCTAATAAGTTTATTCTGAGTCAAATAAATGGCCGATCGATGGGAAGCTCGGTAAGTTGGGTTAGTGACAGTCCAAGTCGATGTTTTCAATACATATACACCTGTCATCAACGTTCAACTTCTTCGTGTTCGACCCAATTTCGGGTGCGATATAATATTTAACAGAATGCCTGATAGCCGCAGAGAAAAATATCTTCGTGAGTCAGAATTCATTGGTTTTGTCTTTAGCCATGGAAGGAGATAGCGAGGAAGAACCGTGAGAAGTCAGCCATTTTTTCATCCCTCGAGTTCAAACTTACGCAAAGATAAATCATAAAAATGAAAATTTCCTTTAATCACTTCCATTTTTTTTATAAGCCAAGGTGGTTCTGAAATAATTTTACAGTCGTTCTGATCGTCGGGAATTTACTTTACATTACTCGGGAGTTGTACTGAATTAAAAAAAACAAACAGATAACGATATTTAATGAATCGAAAAGAGGAAAAAATCACAGAATCAGATCCATGATTGTTTTCAACGCGGAATGGATCAATTCCGAAGCAGTAGTCAAGGGACGATAACTACGGAATGATTTCTTAGAATAACGGGAGAGCACACAGCAAGGTTGACGTACAAGCCGATCGGCTTGATCTTCGAGATCTTCGATCTTCTCGAGAAGAAAGATTAACTGCGATAAAACGGCATCTGCACTGCTTGGCAGTTGCCCTTGGGGCTATCCCGAAGGGCCTTGGCAATCGGTCGTCGCCGAGTTTTTAATGATCCCTTCGTATTAAATTGGAGAAAGGATAGGTTGGGGAGGCAAGGTGGGATTGAGGCCAGGTCGAGTGCGAGGGACGCACTCGACGCACGACCATGCTACGGGAAGAGGCGAGTACGTGAAGTTAAGTGAACGGTTAACTGCGCAATCCGGGATATAATAGAAGATTGGGACGCACAAGCATCGACCCTAAAGAATTACACATAAAGCAGAATGGCCTCGTTACAATTGAATCCTATTATTACCCATAATACTTTGAACTAGGTCTTCATAAAATGAAGCGCAAATTATTATTAATGACAGCAGCTAATTCAAAGAAAATAGATAGTTCACTAGGGAAAGATGGTCTAAAAAGAAACGCACTTTCTAAGCTGGCAAAACGTCTCGCCGAATAAGTTTCGGGGAATAGTCATATCAGATAATTTGCTTCTAGGGTTTTCTAATATCAGAATACAGAATTTTGCATTCACAATGGACGAAAAAACTTAATAAGACCAATTAATATACACCATACTAAAGGAAATTAAATAAACGAAAATGAGTGGATATTCGCCATTAAAAGTTATTGAAATAATTCGGAATACAAATCGGACTGTTCTAATTTCCGATACACGACCGGGCATTGGAAAATCTGGTGCTCAATTCTTGATTAAGATGATTTCCCTTTCCATAGCTAATGCCCACTCGTTCGGTAGACATCAATAAAAATATGTCTTCATTAGCCATTTTACACTGTGATACGGGTGTCAGATCTTCCACGTACGGATCACTGTAGCCAGTGAAACAACTCTGCTCCTAATGCATACACATATAGGTCTACTAGTAACTTGAGAATTAGGAAACCGAGTACTCCACACATAACTGTAGACAGTAATTAAAATTACATTGGATAGATAAGCAAAATAAATTAATCACATACATAAATACTGCACTGTAATAACATTAGAGATTGATTAAGCATGTAAAATGAATAATTAATATAGGACATTTTTAGTAATTATATTCGACCTGTGTTTATTACACACCTTAAGTCACATCGCATCATCAAATTCCACCAACGCTTTTAAAACCCAATCAATATTTACTCGAATAACACAGCGTGTCTATTCAATCGCATGGATCACCTACACGACGTTATATGGACATTCACTAAATGATTGTGCCATGAGTGTATCTACGGTTGACGTACAAGGCCCTTGAAGCAACTCTTCCTCACAAAACATTAAAATAAAACTACTAGATGAGAAATACGACAAAAAGTAAGCAGTTAAATTATTTTGGTAGATTAGATGAATGGTTGTACACTACGTAGCCGTGTGAAATACCCTAAAAAAGAAAAAAATTCTTTTGAATTGGTTTCGTCAAGGACTCCTTTTATTCGGGAAAACCTGTTGGATGAAAAATGTTCCTACTTTAAAAACCGAGAGAAAAATCATTGAACTAATTTCTCTTAATAAATTTCACACAGTCACATTTCGGTCCACAAGGTTCACTGTCGCCCCAAATATATAAGCACTCTTGCAATGGCTATCGGCACAACTGGAGGAATGCACGAGTAGAAAACAAAGGAATAGAACAAATCAATTCACTCTTCTCATCAACTGAATACATTTTTCGTTACACAAACATTTCAATATAATTAGCGATACAATGCTTTCGAACAAGAAATTTACGGTGGGTGGTACGAGAAAGTCAACACTTTATTGCATATGTTAATCAAGGACTTAAAAAACGAACTGAATGAGGAATAAAATCAATATTCAATTTGAGATACAAGTTATCCCCACGTGGGCTACGAGGGTAGAAAATAAGAAAAACTGACGATGAAAATAACGAAGGGAGAGCAAAAATTTAGGCTGGGGGCTCAGATGTTCACATCTCAATAGTTTTCAAAGACGGTCCAAACTAATTAATAAACTAACTAAACTACTTATAGAGAAGAGAACTATAGGGAGTGCAATCTATATTTTGATCCGAACACTAAATACCAAATAAAATTCCATTATATATCAACCAAGACTAAATAAATGCCACAAAACAGACATGATTTCATTGCCTGACGACCCATGCACTCGAAGAGCATTGGGCTGTATCAGCAAGATCCAAGCGAGCGAATTTACGAGGAAACTGGAGCTAGAGGATGAGGAAGGAGTTCGGAAACAGAGAACTTCCTCCTCTAACGGTGATACTGAGCGACCAGAGTGTTTACATGCAATGGCCTTTCTCGGCAAGATCCTCAAAGAGGTCTAAAAGGTCGCCTTTCCTTTTGACGGGTAGGAAGACGTCGCCTCATTGATAGTTTGACAAACAGCGACTAGCCTGAGGCTTTCTACGAAAGAGCGCCTTGCAAAGGGAAACACAAACAACCGTAAGATGTGAAAGAGTAAACAATGGAAGCTATTGGCTGAATGTCAATGGATGGAGGGTGGGGAAAAGATCACTGCAAGTAGGGTTTTGGTTACATTACGTGCCCTTTCGCCTTGCACAGTCATTCCGAGAATGATTCACAAATGCCCTTGCGTCGGGACAGTCAAAGTACATCCTCGCTATCCATCAATGATTCCAAAGTTACAATAATTTTGGACTGAAAACGCACCGACAAAAGTCGCTTTCTAAATATGCTAATAGTACAAATAATATTCCATTTGAAGAAGAGAAGCGTTTAACCAGATACTGGAATTCACCCGTTAGAACACCTAAATGTTTTCATTCACCATTTAATATATACAAATATTTTCCGAAATTTCGGCTTCGTATTTACAACAGCCACAGAGTACCATGCAATACCACAGATGTCTACAGCAGGGCTACAAGGACACAATCATGTAAGGAAGAAAAGCTGCACAGGGAATAGTGAAAAACTATTAACAAATTTTACCGGTTTAGGTTCATTTCAGTTTGTCTAATTTGCAAATCTTAACTACATCACACTATCCAAGACAGATGATATGGGTCTTTAATAATGCATTTACATAGTCGAAGTTACTATTTGTTTTATGTTTTTAATTTAATGTAATTTAATTTTAATATAATATAAAAGACAAAGATTGATATTATATCTACGCGTGGGACTGGAATATACATCATAATACAGTCTAAATCACAAGCTATAAGTTATAGGAAGGAAACGTTAAAAGAAAATATAGCCTATAGCAAGCAAACCAATAAGACTTTGATTGATATTATACCTTTATGAGCATCATAGCACGGCTAAAACTATCACTGGAGTAGAGAATAACGAATCACGTGAATCACGAGAATATCTTGGCGTCAAATGAACGAGCAGGACCTGAATTGCCATACCGCGTATTAAAATCTATTATTGTTATACCCGTGTACGACCCTTTCTCCCCGAATTCTCCTTCCCTTATCGTCTATTTCCACATTCCGGGCTAAGGATATTTCCAGCCCTTTTGAAGACATTTTTAGTCGACATTCACAGTGATGTAGGAACAGATTTCGTAACTTACGTCGATCATCGTTGTTTATATCACCTCTGCATATGTATACACTTGTGAGAGTGTGTGTGTGTGTGTGTGTGTGTGAGGGAGAAAGAGAGAAAAGCAGTGAGTGACAATACATGGAACTACAGGAAACAGATATAACAAGTAACGACCATTACGACCCCTTGAATGGCGTTATAATTGAGTTTGAGTGTACGCTAATAAATGCCAACTATTACATAGAACACTCTCACTCCTTTAAGACTTTATTCGAAAGCCATTTTACATAAATTTATGCTTTAAATGCACGCTAACCTAAGTTATTCAACAAAAGGAAGAGCTTCAATTCTGAACCCAGATTGCTTACGGAAAAATTAATTTTACATCTCCCTGCACCGTCATTTTGAGACATCTCTAGCCCTTCAGCAGAAAAAAAAACGATTGAGAGAAATATGAATCCACACTAACTACCTACACCAAAGAAAGTAGATTCACGATAAGTGTTAGAAATGGCGTCATTACGTTTTAGGAAATTTTTCGAGTCCAGGAAAGAATTGAGGGAGATGTGGAATACTTACAGCATCAACAGATAATGACATTCTCCGGGGAGGAATTTCGTTTTTGACAACAACGGAATTTGACTTTTGATTTCATCTCGCATCGATTTTCAATTAAAGGACTAACGCCTAAGGGATTCAAGAATATCTAATTTTTTTTAAATACCCAATACAGAATTTCCGAAACATGAAAAACATTTCACCACATAGCTTCAATTTATGACAAGTATTTTTTTATTATTGAAGGAAGAAATGAGGAATGGAATGCGAATGCCCAGAATTTGACCAGGTGAGGAAAGAACACCCACTTATAAGAGTTGAAAGGTCGTGTATTCTGCGCAGCGAACCTTCAGCTTTCCCAATCGCCACCACGTTACACCTACAGCCTCTTATCACGCCATCCATCGCACTAAACCATTTTGCCAACACCGCAGTGCGTATTCGTGGAAGCTATATCAGCCATTAAAAGTTTCACTGTTCTCAATTTTTTATTAAACCTCAAGAGACCGGGAATTTACGACAGTTTAACGTTTTTAATTGGGATTAATCTCACCCCGACCTCTGAGCCTGGGGAATTTCAAATATGTTAGCTTAATTTCATCTCTCATGAATCAAATTCGAGGTCAAACTAGAATAAAGGGGAATGCGCGAAGAACAAGGAATGCATTCTATCAATTTCAGATTCGAGTGCGATATCTAAAATAACTTCCGGGGTTTTGAAAAACCTTATAATTCCCCCTTTCTTAGTGCATCCCAACATTCAGATATCATTATTAGTGACGCCTAATGTAAGCAATGGAACTACCCATACTAAATTATTCACCGCTCAAATATTTAACTCTTGTTGCAATTTACTTACAAGCATTGAACAAGTCTGTACCAGCAGCTTTGGTTTCAAATGTCAAATAACACAATTACTGAATGAAGTAGGCATTTGTTCAAGGGCATTATTCATCATTGTACCAATTGGATATATACCGGGGGAAATTTTAAATCTAAAACGTATTAAAAAAAATCAATGGACACATACAGTATGGAGCCAGAAACTTGGGATGGGTGCGTGATACTCATGAGTCTTATGCTTACCTGAAAAAAATAAGAAAAAAAATTAGTACAAAATATCGCTAGATCGTAATAAATTTACAACTTATTCTCTTAAAATCTTCGTCATGATGCAATCTGAGCTATATAAATAAAACTCAAGGTACACAACATGCATAGTAAGAGCCAACTTGGCACGAAGCATACAAATATATTTTTTCACAGTAAAATATGATGTTGAGTTCGTCTACCTGTTTCAGTTATGCCTACACATCACGTTACATAGCCTACCCCAAATCTCCTCCTAACTCATGAAAACCCGTTCTAATTACTAAACATACATAAAAACATTAAGAAAAGCTGGGAGCCTCGTTCTTGAAGAACACCTTTTTCGGCGAATCATTTTAAGAGTAAATTCATTTAAACATGTAGACGAGACGGAAAACGAGGACAATGTTATTCACAAAAATTACGAAAGGACAGAAGATAACCAATAACAATTTTTCCAAAAAACTGAAAAATCTTAGAGCAATGGAGAATTTTTAATTATATTTGTTGACTTCGCCAAATTTGACTGTAGCTCAAAGATAGGTTTCGTTAATAACTCCAGACATTAAATTCAGAGTTAAAACAAACACCTACTATTTACAAGAGAGAATCCTATCTCATAGCATAATTGATTAATTTGAGAAACGAGGGAGAGGGAAACTATCAGAAAAGTCTTTCAGACGGACTCAATTTCCAGCGCAATAGGAGGAAGAATTTAATCGGTAATGCAGCAGCTCGCTTTCACACACGAGCATAACAGATAACTGAGGTTAGCTTTCCCACCTCGTTTCTCCGACAAATAAGCTCCGTTACCAATAGATACCACCAATATCGGGAAAATGGGTTAGTCGTGTTCGGCGTCCTCGATCAACAAAGTGCAGAGACAAGGGAATGGAAAACATTTCAAAAGACCAAGTCAAGAAAATGTGGATGTACGTTGCACACGTCCCTTCAGGCTTTCTCAAAAGTAAAGTTGGCACTATGCATATTACAATATAAAATCAACAAGGAGAATCACCAGCAGGAAATTGGTGGAATCGATTCATTATTAATTGAAACGCAAACAATAAGTCATTCCACAAATACCGTGATAGAAGTCAATCATTTTAGTGACAGCGTTTATAATAGAAATACTAATGATATCAAAACCTTATGCACTTAAGCATGACTGATATTGGGCACGAGGTTTTAGATACATTTTATATACATATTTTAGGACTCATGAATACCTCGAACATGATTAAGCGCAAAATTTGTCAACATTTCCGAACAATCAGTTCGATGGCCAACAAAAGAGAGAAGTTTTACTTCCGGAACATTCCTACTTCAAATGGAAATTTGATGGCTTGGATAAATGAATGATTTCCTTTTCTGCTGCAATATCTGCAGACTGGTAACAGGGTAATTAAAAGTTTCCAAAGATAATCAACGATTGTAAATAACAGGATATATTCCCAAACGGAACGATAGCAGTAGGTATTCGGTGACTTCCGGGACCCTTCTTACCCCAACTTCTTCTTCAAAACATGTATATTATCTAAGCCTTCCGTTGATTTTTGCAATTTTATGTATTGACATAGATTTAACCTATTGATAGCAATGATTTATTGTGGCAGAGAGCTGTTCGTGAAGGGTTAAATATAATAATTCTTTTCATCTTTTAAATATTAACAAAGGTAGCACTTATAGGAAAAAATATGAAGCAAGATGCAAGAATGTGAATTCAAAACAAAAATGCAGTAATATGTGGCATGCTCCTTTATATTAATTAAGATAATAAGCACAGGTTACGGGTGGCTAACCATAGTAATATTTAAATTCATCGTTCTAGAAACGTAAAAGTAGTTGAGAGTCGAAATTATCGTTAGGTATCCTAATAAAAGTGAAACAATAACATCAATGTGGAAATTATCACAATGTTATCAACTTGAATAATTTATATCTGGATAAGATACACAATATACTCGTAAGGTCCGCGTAAGGCCAGCGAGGATACATAGCTTGCCACCATTATTAAGGGTGAAAAAGACAGAGAAAATAAAGCATAAGAAGGGCCGCAAACATCGACTGGCTCCATGAAGTTGAATGTCCTTTCGAGGGTTTCGTCGAGCGTGCTCGACGAGCACTTTGTTCCGAGGAAGAACAGAAACCCGAGGGCCGCCTACGGTCGGGGCGTAGAAGAAGACTCAGGAATGACCAAGGGGAGAGCCTAATGAAGTCGCCGAGAGCCGGAAAAGGGATGCTACCGGGGAGTAGAGCGAAGAAAAATTAACAGTCATCAGATACAATGTACTCTGTACCTACTGTACCGACTTTAACGCCACAGTCAAAGTCCTAATGCGTCTCCTGACGTCAATGGTCATTTGGCGCTCGTACTGCTAAAATTAGAATATAATAATTTTACTTAGTCTGGAATTATATGTCCCATGCACATTAAATTGCATTACGGGAGGGTATAAGGCAAATAATCTTTTCAGAAAGGAAAATATTATAGATAAAGAAGAATTCTAGTTTTATTCGTGGATAACTTGGAAGACATTTGGTGTTTTCTGGAATGTTTGCGGCGTTGATTCTTCATTCACGATACGAATTTTCGGAGGCTTTGTAGCTTCCGTCTTCATGTCAGAAGTTTGGAAGGCTTAGAAGAAACTTGGATGATTTGAAAGTTTATATAACAGGAAAGATGGTAACATTATTCTCTAAATTATTCATACAAAATCGTCTATAATTGTGGCCTAATTATGCATGTATATTATGTCACAAAGATAAAAATAATTTCCAGAAAAGGGCCCAGGGTAGCCAAACTTCTTACTTAGTAAATTTCCCTTAAAATTTCAAGATTTCCGCATCAAAAAGTTTTAGATAAAAATTTCAATGATAACAACTAACTAGATTAAAAAAATGACACTTTAATGCTCAAATTAATACACACGTTTTCCTGAACCAATACAAAGTAGTGAAATCGTAGAACGATAGTGCAATTGGTATGATTAAATTCTGCTTTATTATTATGAAACTTTTCAGCAACATGCATTTTGGAGTCATGAATTTTTTTATACATCTTTTTAATTTTCAGAAATTATATCACAGAATTGTTTCGGAATTTTAAATAATTTCTCGGACTTCTCAGATTTCAAAAGTTTACGCTTAAACCTCCCTGATTATTCCAGATTTTTCATGTTGTCCGGCAGTGCCAAACCTCCTGTTCACACTTTGCCGCAAGAAAAGAGCGATGAAGGCCGGACACTCTCGAGAAGGAACCAGAGGAATGACGAGAAAGAGTTAAGGCCAACTCAAGAGAGAGTGCGAGAGAGGCCCAGGAAATTAAAGTGGGGTGAGGGGGACGCCTGGAGGGGTGATGCGGCAGTTGCGAGTCATTTGTCAGACAAGCGTCCCCTGGAACGGAACGACTTATCGCCGGGAAAACTGGAAATGAGTTAATCTATCTTCGAGATTATTCTCCGTGAAATAAACGCGCCGAAATGGAGCCGGGGACCCTGTTAAGACGATTGAATGTGATATTTAGTAGGGGAGAATGCAAATTCTTCGAGCCTGTAGGAAACATTCAGCACGAGTCTCATGCCACGGAGTCATTATGATGGCAAGAAATCGACTCACTAGCTTACTACCAAGCCGAAAATAAAACACTTGGGGGCCAATTATGATGCAATGGTAATTACCTACTGCCCGATTCCAAAGCAGCTGGATGACAAGGATACTGGGAAGAGACAAATTGATACCTAGCACCGATAGATCTTGAGAAATTTTTAATATGGGTCTTAAAAAACTTGGCAAGGGAAACTGGGCAAGAAAATGACTGATTAATGGCCGAAAATAAGTTTTCATAATACGAGAGTCCTTAGAATTTAACATTGATAAATAATCGACCTATGAATAATGATCCTAATGGAGAGTGATAGAAAATAAACCTAAAAAGGTAAAAAAAGCCTGAAGAACTACATTCAAACCTAAGTTGATGGTCTCCGACCAGGTGATGAAAGAAGAATAATATAATTAACAATATGATGAAAAAATCGGAGGCATAAGGGTTCAAATAAATAAAAGAAGAAGCAGCATATCAGAGGGAATGCTATTATCTTAAAACCCAGAAAAAATTACGTTAAAACATGGAAATCAAGTTAGATTCAATAAACTATAACCTCGTTAAAATAAAATCCCTTCTAAGTCTGAACCAATTGGTTATCGTTGGAAAAAAATAATATAAAATTCTCCTTTAACATATTGGTCTAACTTCTAAAGGTCTTGTTAATAATAGGATTCTCTTAAACATCAAGTAAATCTTATTAACGTAGGATCGTGGATAGTTACAGATTTTAATGATTTGAATGGCTATGGATTTAAAACGAGAACCTGAAACAGAAGAAGGAATACTATACATTAGTCATTATTGATAATACGATATTGCGTATTACATTTGTATTCATTTAGCGGGGAAAATGCCTCAGTTTAAGAACCGTAAAAGGAAAATATCAATACCAATCGAACTTACTAATGGTATGGAGAAAAACTGAAGGGAGGGCCGAAATCAACAGTAACAAGAGTAAATGTGGTGGAGGCCCACGACACAAAAACTTCAAGACTCAAAGTTCAGATTCAAAGAAAAATTATTAAATTGGGCGGTCTTCCTACACTTCACTACCAACTGTACGACACCAAAAATAAAAAGTAAATTTCAATCATAGCATTAGTCCATGTAGTCCATATTGGAGATAAAGGAAGACTCCCAGGGGACTGGAAAGAAACGGATTTATGGAACAATAATGGAAATTAGATAAAGAGGAAATTCAGTCAGGGCAGTTGAAATAAACCATTCTGGCGAACGCGAGCAAACAGTGAAGGAAAAGAAGATGATAGACTCGATTAGAATGCCTATTTTGGCGAAAAATATACAGTTAAGACTTTGAATAAACACAAGTTTCGGCTTAATTAATGAGAAATTAATATGATTTCAAGGTGCAGATATATAAAACTGTGTCACAATTTTGTAAACAGTTGTTTCAGGCATAACTTCATAACTTCAAAAAATCAAAAAGTAAAATGACAAAGAGAAAGTTCCAAAACAAATGAATTACTTGTGACCTATTTCAGCTTTATTCACTTGGTTTGAATGCATGGATTCCTCGGAGATTGTACCTCTCAATTTATCGTAAAAATATTACATTTCCGAATATTTTCTCGTTACGGTAAATGAAGCAATTTCAACGCAGCACAACATTAAACCTTAAGGAGTACCTGCAGCGTTAAAATATGTATCGCAAACCTTTCGTTGGAAGTAATTCCAAACTCATGGGCAAACTTTAACGCAGCTCAACCCTACCTTAGCCACTATTGCGAAGTGGCACAGTTAACGTTACTTACGAAAGACTGCAACATTCTAGAAGAGCTCTTGCAATATGCCTAAAATTTTTGTTTGAAAGCCGCTTCCTTCCTCCTTCCCCACTATCCACGTTTTCGTCCTTTTTAGGTTGCCCGAACAGTTTATGTATTAAAAAAACTTCACGCGTGAGATTTTTATGTAAATTTATTTTAACATGAAAGAGCATATCTCAAACTACTTTTTAAACAATTTACATCGTTGTTGAGACAATTTTATCTGGAGACCAGTTTGTATATACTCTCTTCAAAGAACGGCGCCGCCAATGATGGCGAACACTCCCACTTGAATGGTGGGTATCTCCCTCTTGAAATTTTGGGAAATTTATCGCATACCTAAGTAAGTACATCGTAAAAAGCCGATGCTTCAGAATTTTTTCATCAACGCCCCTGACCATATCTTCATTGACAGCAGAAGGCTGCCAACTCCTTGGTGCACCATGCACATTCGTTCAACCGTCGTTGAAGAGTGTTTTTCCATTTCCTAACCATTCCATCACCCACTGCACTTTCACCATAAATCTCCACGGTCTGACGATGAAATGAAGTGGGTTCGAACTTTCTTGCACTCAGAAATAGCATAACTGACCATTTCACGAGTAAAAGACCCGCCTACATCCATATAATGTGAGACCCTCTATACAGTTCAGTCGTTCAAGCAGGCTATGTCCTTCAACGCTCTATTATCCTCCTCATCGGACAACAACTTATCAGAAGTCATTCCTTGTCTCGTCAGTAAAA
>LYUA01000429.1:461345-471892 GCA_002093875.1 Calopteryx splendens
TCACGCATTGACAAAGAGTGCCCGCTCATTTTAAAATAAACCGCATGTTTCTGTTTCCAGTCCGGAGAAAAAAATTTGGAAGCCTTACAACTTGAATGCACGTCGTATATTAGAAAATAGAAAATGCTACGACGTCTATGAAAATCAAGGTAATTTACTATTCACACCCAAACCGTTCGAACTTCTTTCGCCGCATAAGCAGCAGGTGGCGGAAAAAGAACGCCTTTTATTTTTAACATAAAATTATCCCAGTCCCACTTAGTGGTTCCGTGATTGAAACTGAGACTTAAGACGGCAGAATGGGCGTCCACATCGCAACAATAAGCGATCGTCTTTCAAAAGCGCACATTCGAACAAGTACATACGCAAGTATACAATGCAACAAGATTGAAGCCAGGCACCTAGCTAGCCCTCACCACGGTGGCGAATCGCACAAACGCGTTCGCCACCTCGAGTAAAGGGAGGACATCCCTTTCAGCACCACATCCTCTTGACGAGAGAGTGCGCGCTCCGCGATTACAGGGAAGGGAGGATGAGGAACTCATGATGACGAGCAAAGGAGGGATGCTAGAGTGAGAAAACAGGATGCGGAGATGCAGGGGTTTAGGGTATCAAAACAAGGGGGAAGTGAAGGAGGGGCATGTACGACTGCCCAGAACTAGAATAGTAATGCGGGAGAGGAGAGATCCTGGTATTAATTCAACAATACTATGGTACTCAAAGGCAAGGGTCTCGAATCACACATTACAAACATTATAAAATTAACATATAACATAGACCTTGCTTGGGGAAAAAAATACGTAATACATGTGGGGCCTCTCTGAAGAAGCTAGCATTCGTTAAGCGTTAAGTAGGAGAACATGGCGAGGAAAAAGTAAAAGAGGCATGCTATTTCAAGTTAGTTGGACCGCAGAGAGAATACGCATAAGGGACACATCTTAAAAAAAAACATTGATCCAAGAAGTAAACAAAATGTAGAGGAAAGCAGCCCGGTTCACCATAAACTCTAGGGAGAGGACCCAGAGCGTCACGCAAGTAATATGTTATTTGGAATGGGATCACTAGAGAATCTAAAACACATTACTAGATTTAACTAATTAAAAAGGCAATCCGAACAATGATGATAAAATTAGAGGTCCACTAACACAACACAAGGAGAGGAAAATGCTAATAAGTACGTCTATGGCGTCCTTTACAGACCATCTTTCTACTTTCATGGATGATTGACCTAACACCACCTGTCACACGGCCTTGCGGGGAATATTGTTCATGTAAATGAATGTAACAACCACCTCGATTTCTTAAAAAACATTTTGTAACTACATAACTAACACCTCCCTCTTTTTATACATTAAAAAAAGCCTTATTAAAATTATAGAATTTTAAATGACCTTTTATCAGGTGATTCCGTAGCAGATCTAGCATCTGCGGAAATGTATTACAATTACGAACAATAGAATGAAAAATCAACATGAAGAGTATGGAAAAGGACATGATGATTAATCTTTTATTATTTGGTAAACACTGGTGATAAACTTTAAATGTTAATTTTGAAAATAAACTACTGATCTGACATATTAAATGGTTTAATAATTCATAAAGCGGTATCAATTTCAGAATTTAATGACTACACGATTTATAAAATCAATTTCAATGAGTGTCCTTGACCTTCAAAATAAATGTACTGAAACATATTGGCAGTAATATTTTACGCACAACATTTCTGCAGCACATCTATGGGCCGAACTGGCTGAGTACACATGCGTAGCAGTAATTTTCTGATACCAAGGCTGTGAAAGAAATTCGGTTGAACAAGGAAAATGCTAATACATCTTATAAACAAGAAAAAAGTTTTCTATAGGCTCACGGAGATTTTGAAGCGATCAATTGCATGAGACATTCACAGTTTACAAGCGACGTTTTCAAAACCTAAAAACATAACACTAAACCTGAAAACACCACAATCATTTTCAATATCTGACCCTACCACGTTATGTCGCGGAATAATACGCTTGAAAGACAGACCGAATAGAGCTATTTTCAATTCCACCTTGGGTAAGGATGTATGCTGTATTGGGATGTTATTTTTGGACTAGTTTACAGTGATATATGATGACAGCCGAAGGACTCCCTAAAAACCCAATACTGTTACTAGCACTTCATATTCGAAAGTGAGCATGAGATTACCGCCTTATCAAAAAGGAAACGGGAGGAGTTAAGCAGTCCGGGTAAAATGAGGTCTCTGTGAAAGACAAATGATAAAAGGGACGTTTGCCTAGTATTCTAGCGACTATGCTTTTTCGAGACCCTATCAGTAGGGTCTCAAAAAAATGAGAGCAGAAAAAGCAGAACGTTTATAAGAATTGGCTCGATGCTCCCAAATTATACGAAAAAACATTTAAATGAATGTGACCCCATGTTATCCACCTGGCAATACGCCCATGATTAAATGCAATGCGGATATTATATTCATCATATAAAATGTTCGAAATACACGCAAAAACAATCAAAACAAATAAGGCTAACTAAAGTCTAAATAAATATTTCTTATACATTATACAGTATGCATAAAAACATACTATTATCATCAAAATCTTTCATCCGTAGGCATAAATTTATACCTATTTATATAACAAAAACACACGGAGCCACTTATAATAATTGAGAAATGAGTTATGATTTTGAAATTTAGCTGTCATAAAGAGTTGACATTTTTAACTTACATAATTCATCTACTTTCTCAAATAAGTAATGCTTCACTTCCCCTTCCCCAAAGAAAAAACTTATTATCATCTAACCATCACAGCCCACCCTAATTCCTTGAGCAGCTGTGTACATCAGCGTTAGTCGTATCACTTCCATAGCGATTTATGTTTGTTGCGTAAAGATTTTTAAATGCCTCTAATAGACTTCTCCACAGAGACGCACATTCAACAGAGAAAAAAATCATTTATTGCCAACACGGATTATCTTTTCTGCACATGAATATCCTAATTCCATAAGAGAACAAAACTTTACCCTTAAGGTCCATGCTACATCGCACAAAGAGTCTCCAAAACTCTTGAGTCGCTTGAGAAAGAAGACAGTGCGAATGAAATAAAGGAGTAGAGTGTCTGATATTTAATAGGACGAGTATGACAGAGGTACGATGGGGGGAGGGGCAACGGCAAGGAGGCGGACGACGACAACTGAGAGGAAGAAATGATAGCAATGAAAACGACCGTGATTGAGGATGTTGAAGGATGGCTGGTCCCGGCTGCTTCACGCTCAATCCACAATCCATTCATTCAAACTAGAGGTGTTTCTTCCCCCTCCTCGACTTCAAGTGTCATTTCCTGCACATAATTTCGCTCACCCTCGCTCGGAGTGCAAGGGGTTAAAAGGAAGTTAATGTCGACAACTTGCTTGAATGATGTTGTTTGCACGATAAGAATATTTTGACGTCGACGACGATAAAATCCTCGGGCCCTTGACTGAGCCCATGGAGGGGTCGAGGGTTGAGTGCCCCCCCCCCCTATCTATTCCTTCCGACGGCGGGCACCAGACAGCAGCAATGAGACCGTTTAGAAGTAACTGGTCGGGAGTGAGGACCTCGAATCACGGGTGATTCGAGATCCTATCGAGATACCACCCCCGTGATAATATGGTTATAAAAATAATAACACTAGCGCAATAATAGAATGAAACGAAGTTGAAGGTTTGCACTTTGTTTCCTGAGTAAATTGGCTTTCGGGCCGAGTAAGACCACTTGAGGAGAACGATGCGTGTAATAAGGGACTTGAGATGCCCCTTGCTATGTCGAGAAGGCCGTTTGAAAGTCACTTTCTCACTCTCTAACTACAATTTTAAAAGAGTACTAAAAATACTCCGACATAATACGCTTGGCCTAAAACGGTAACCGTGAAATAAAGTGGTGCAAACCTACAAAGGAATAACCCGTCTCACGAATGCGAGTAAACGTAAGAATGCAACGATTTTGAGTAATTGACATATAATAGGTGGTAATTTGGATGTAAGTATAACAATATTATTTAACAATTACAAAATGACGGAAAAGTTTAAACAGAATTTAGATGATTATAAATTAAAATAGCTGAATTTAGCTGATAATAGAACACAGAATTTAGGTCACCTAGAAACGTATTTATAGACAACCAAGAGCCAATAGCACCAAGAATTATAATTTTTGAGAATACTATAGTTGGCACAAATGGGTGACTAGAGCTTCATTTCGTATGGACTGTCGAAGACACAGCTAGCAACTACTCTACAATGACATTCACAACACTTTGGTTAGACGTCAACACAACATGGCATTAAATGACTAGCGCAGCTGAAAGGGAGAAGCTAGTCGTTTTGGAAGAATTCTTCCCTCGGCATCCCAAAAATAGAAAAGGATCGACAGTAGGAGGGGAATAGGTGCGACCATCTCCATTTTGGATGCACAAAGAGCACGCACGCCAAAGGACACAACCGAAAATCAGGCGTTGCACCAGACCTCCATTCTATCCGATGTTTGCCAAAAGTAATGGGGAATAGCGATCAAAATTATAGTCGGACTGACTTAGATCCACAATTTATCCTGCAAGACAACATGGCGGTCTATGGCAGAGGGTTTTTGGTCATCAGCAATAATGTAATCGGTGAAAATTGACATTCGGTATCACTTTTTTCGAATAGCTCAAATCATCGTACGAGATGCATCATACTAATGTAGTCCAGAAGTGTGCCAGGAAAAAAAGAATTCCATAAATCCCTCTGTTCGCCAGTCAATTCCCCTCAACTTCTCCTATCTGCCTCCCCTACTAATGTAATGCGGAGCTAGAATTATCCCTCTATCCCAGCATAAAACTAATGCGATTAGTATTTATCTTGTGATTTTAATCTTGCATGCAATCTTCTTATTTCCAGTGGATCCTAGTCCAACATTTCCATCAATAGTGTAAGGCCTTTTGTCGGCTCTTAAGGTCTTTTCACGAAACACACAGAATTCTTTGTATCTCTGAAGCGATTTTATAACATTATAGAAACAGCAGCATCTAAATATTATTTAAATGACGTGTAAAAGCCCATATCGTTTCCGTCCCATTCCGTCCCCGCTAGTTTACTGCTCACCAAGTTTCTGGCATGAAGGGTGCTGAATGTCAGAAATATCACAATGCCTTCAATTCAAACATACCACCCCAGGCCAATTTGTGACAGGTGCGCCGGCTGTGGAACGGCAACATCCACAAATCGCGAACGCACCGTCAGTACGACGCAAAACATGGCTTGCGAAAGAGAAAGCCATCACGTTCCGCAATAGCGAATACCCCAATGGAAAGGTCAACGCTTCGACTAGTATGACTCTACAGCCGAATGAAGCCACGCTTGTAAGCCAAATCAGTAACCGAGAAGCGAATACAATTTACAGTTATTTTCCCTATCTTGGTTCGGGTGATAAAATTACAAGGATGCGAGAAAGATACCATGACACCTCATAGCATGGCTACTCAAATTAAATTCAGTTAATTTTGAAAGAAGGTTGTCATGGAGATACGCCGTTAAAATTAAAATGGAAATTGACAATTTTCCCTTCCAGCGGACGACCATGTGATTAGCACGGTGGGCAACGCTCACGGAGGTAAACGATAACTCCCCGAGTTTTAAATCCGGGTATCAATTTAGGTGAAAAATGATCGCAATTATTAATCAGCTGATATTACTTCCTTTCCGAACCACCTAAAAATTTCAATAATAATTTATAAATAAACAAATTTGACAACAAATGCAATCGGAGTTGGTCTTAAAAATAGTTCAACATTGAATGTATTTGACGAAAAAACCTCTATCAACCCGAAGGCCTATTTATAGGCAAACAGAACAAACTATCGTTCAAATAAAACGATGACGAACGCCGATATGGTGCCAACCAAAGTCCAAAGTTTAAAATTCTCTTTCTTAAACCTTACGCTCTTCTTTATTAATTGCAAAATATATCAGGGTTACACAATTCTACTTATGTATGTACTTGAAGGCGTCCTGCAAGGAACAGGTTGACTATAGGCTAAATGGGAAAGTAGCGCGTACTTTTAAGTAACAAGGTATTTACTTTATAAATTGTAAAATGCTGGTCTCATATTAAAAGAATAATAATATTCAAATACATTTCTAAAACAAAGTAGTATTATATCATCCCCCAAATTATACATGTGGAAAGTATTAGCCGTAGTGCAAGTGAAATCACGTTATCGGGTAGGACAGAGAATTCGTTTTGCTAGGGAAATAGTATCTCAAGTCTTAAAGTCGTTGAGGGGACGCTTATGGTAGCATGTGCGTTAGCACTAGCATCATCTGCATATGAACTCATTGGCACAGAAGGTTTCTCTCCTCGCACAAAACCCTCACAAACTTGTGCTCTCATCCCTTCTCAGAAATTAGTGGCCGCATAAAAAACATCGCTGAAACCAACACGGTGTTGCCAACACAATGCTGGAGGTAGCGCTCAAAATGTCCACCGCAAAATCCGAAAACGATAGTTTGAACGAGGCCAAATTCAGCGCAGATGATCCTTCAGTTAAAAAAAGTTACTGGACAATAGATGCACAACATTTCATTGGCGGTGACTTTAAACAACCGACAACCAGGAAAGGAACACTGAATAAAGCGCGCCATTCAACTGTTAAATATATGTTGAGAACGTTTGCCATCAGAAAATTTGCAGAAGGAGATAAAGTACTGAGTAGCACACAATATAAAAGAATCTCCAAAGAGTCGGAAGGAAAGCGTTAAAACGGCAACAGTGAGCCCTTGCTCGCACACCCCGGCTGGATGGCATAACGTGAGGGTAGAAAAAGAGTCATCATGAGAACAGCACGTGTGTTTATGTCCTCCCCCCCACCCCACAGAACCCTGACGTGTTCCCCTTCACCCCTCCTACGTCGCCCTATACTCCAAAGGGCCTGGAGTCGGCGGGGAAAAAAAGGGGAAAGAGTGCAGGCGTAAGAAAAACAAAGCGGAAGATGCGTGAGAACGAATCGGGTCCGGAAGGACAGGCGAAGGAGTGGGGCGGCGAGGAAACGAGCGACATGGCCTGCGGAAGGGTCTGTGCCCTTAAAGTACGCACTTTGCTAACATATTTGTGGCAAAAGTATGAACCTAAACATAAAATTGTTCGTCACATGCCACTACGCCTTTGGGAGATACCATGAACTCATAAATTGTACAAAAATTAAAAAAAAAACAAAATGGACAGGCGTTGAGAATGGAAAATGACGACCGCATCTCCGTTTATGACGGATTTTCGCGATTTGCGACCACTTCGTTCCGGCGACTCGAAGAGGCCTTTTGGATTATACCGGGCATCCTTGCTGCAGACCTGCTAATTCAATATTAATGAAAAACCACCTCCTGGTCTCCGCACCCCTATTCTTATTTTTTTATGAATAAACATTATATTTGAAAAATATTTAAATTACTTGATCTTCCTGCGAAACCGAAGGCACCACGGGGAGAGGAACTGGACCCCCTAATCCTGGTGTGTGAATTTCACACGCTGTCTCTACCCTCACCTATCAAACCAACTCTCGGGTTGATTAGCAAGATTAATAAGTTTAATTTGACAGAAAACATTTTTATGTAAGCGCGAAGCAAATTTGGGTGGACTACCGAATCTTAGAATAATTAATCTGCACGCCAAAAAATATTGAAAATTACAAAGTGAAGAAATTATTCTCACAAGCACCTCTTGGACTCATTTCAGGGAGGAATTCGGTTTAAGAATAATGAAATGGCCATTTGGAAGAAACTGGTATCAAAAGAAGCTGGTTAAATATTTCAATGACATGGACTGTAACAGTTTGGAGCAGCCCGAGCATTACGACCGACCTCAACACAAAAGAAAGTCTCTCTCATTCCAAAAGCTTTTTCCACCATCTCCACCCCTTTTTTTCTAGGGTATGGATTGAATCACCGTTGATTTTAGACCCGAGAGTAATTCCTGACAGATGGAATTCCCCTCAAGTCCCCTTTCACTCGACATACCTAGTGAAATTTGAAAATCAGATTGATTTAAAGTCTCGGTAGTCAAATGACGATCTAGTCCATCACACATTCCGCTCAAAAAATTCCCATTCTGCTTAAATTTAAGTCGGACGGATTCATCAAACACATATTCCCAAAAACTATTGCCGAGGAGTATAGAAAAAAAATGGCCAGCTCGATAAAATGTCCTTAATGAAAAAGCATATTAAATTAATCAAGGAGAAGAGTATTTGACAACCAGTGGCCTGGTTATACTCTGCCGTCACACTATACACGGAAGGTAATGATGAACTCCACACAATATCCCAGCCTCCAACATAATAACTGTAAAAGTAACCCAATACCCGCCCCTCAACAAGGAAATTTTAAGTGTGTGGAGGTAGAAGGGTAAATATTTACGCTCACGGAAAGCGACGATTAATCCGTTCACACAACTGTTTACTACATCTATTTTCCAAGGGAAAACAAAATTAGAGAGAAAAGCAACAGAATAATGAGAAAAACGACGTACGCATAATCGCAAAACTACCATTCTGACAAATTTTAGGTAAGGATAACGCCAAAACCCCTCTCTCTGTGATCATACAAGGATTCAGTTTCATCATACACACACCCCAATTCATTCAGTTTTTTTTTCAGGATCATAATGATACCTCCGCCACTTTAAACAGCGAATGGGTCTCTCATAATATTAAATTAGAAGTCACAATATTCTTAGAATATTGTGATTGTTTTCCATTTTTTCTGAATCAAGAACAAAAATACTGAGTAGGAATGGAGGACATTCATTTCAGTCTAATGAGGGATGACATTAAATGTACATGCTGGAGAAGAATACTCGATGGAAAAGAGTGATGTTGTAACATTGTTTCCTTCATCGAACGAAAAGAACAGAAGTAATGGCAAACTCCTTAGGCTAATTTCACACGAGGCGGGTCCTGTTCGCAACCGCAAGTACCCTTGACTACCACTATGCCCTCACAAAACTTGATGGCATCAACGTAGAACTCAGCCTCAGCATTTGCTCCACAGGAAATTTTAACATTAACGACGATATGAGCAATATAGCAGACTAGTATTGACGATATGACCTCGAGTAATTTACAGCCGGACCCGATCCCAAGTATAACGACCTTAGGATTTTTCTATTCATAAAATGTACACCCCCATGAAGAAATAGGATCGTAAAGAAAAGTCAACGAATCGGAATTCAATCATACGAAAGCCAGTGCACGTTGAAGGTATCTAACGTGTCCACCTTTGGCGAGAATGGGTATTGAACGTGAGAACAAAGCACAACAGAAGAAGTTTTGAGTGAAGTTGAAGGGTGACGAAGAATTGAAGCACAGCAAACCCCAAATTACTCTGAAATCCGAGACAAAGTTTTTATCCACACTCAGGAGTGACGGCCGTCACTGGAAGTGAAACACACCAGTTTTTCTGATGGAGCAGGTTCCTCCAACACCCAATTAATGGGGTCGATGGAACAAAGAATGGAAACATTAGAATCCAATGGCAGAAAAAAGGTAAGTCAATAACCTTGAATATTAAAAAGATCAAGTTCAATGATCTTGATTACTGCAAAGAAATCAAGGTAGACTTTTCATTCGGTAACACTACAAAAACAGCACAAACAAGATATTATCTTAAGAAACACAACAACCATCGACACACCACGATGACTCAAAAACGTTTAACTCTAAAAAAATGCAATAGGTTTCATAAGCAAAGAAAAGAAGTCTAGAATGGACGGATATGTGATCGCACAGAATATATTTAGAAAGATAAAGCCATTAATTAGTTTACAGAGTCGTATACCATTTTATTTACTTTTACCCAAATTTAAGCTCAGTACCCTCAATAATGAATACAAAATATATTGAAGGGCAGAAAAAAACAAACAAACCTCCATGCATACAAAATTAAATAAAAGCATGAAATCCTTTTCTAGAAAATGAGTTAAGCCCAGTTAACTTTTTTCATAATATATTTGGTTCCCTTTCACCACAGTTGAAGGAATCACAAGCTAATAACGGCGATTATTATTCATAAGAAAGTATATCTATGGGATTCCTATAAGAGATGCAATGAATTGGATGAAATGATGCGGATTTGCTGTGGTTCCAGGATAGAAACAATATGTTACAGCATCAAGAGGGGTCATAGTTTGATATTTAATGTCATACCTTAGATATATATTTTATTCTCCTATTTCCATATATATCATTGAATTAATTAAATATATCCCTTAAATGGATTCCAATGCGAGGTAGAGGGGTAAAAGTTTCCTATTTACCAACTTCCAAAATAAGTTTGCTAGTAATTGAGTATATGACCCCATTCTAAAATCAGGCTAGCGATATATAGGTAATTCATCACTTTTAATACCTTTATACTTGGCTCTCAGTATACTCCGATAATAAAAACACGCATAGACGTTTAACTACCGTTCGTATTGGTAGAGGAGGCTAAGAATTAAGTAGTAAAGCATATGCGAAAAATCCACAGTGAAAAAATCATTCGCC
>LYUA01000429.1:532661-547898 GCA_002093875.1 Calopteryx splendens
GTGGCCATGGTGGTTCTGGACGTGTGGGTGGAGGGGGTGGGGGGGTATGGGCCCCCCTCCCTGGAGCATCGGGTGACCGAGGGGCAGGGGGGCTGACTGGGTGCGTCCCAGGGGACGGTGGCCCTGCTTGTGGAGGCGGGCATGCGCAACCTGCTCAAGAAGAGGGGGGGGGGAAGGTTGAGTGACTTGAAGAAATCATTGGCCTATAGGCTCTTACCCTTTTTCACAGTTCATTATTAACACATACTGTATCCCGCTTTATTTTAATAAAACATCACCTGGTAACACTCTGAAGCTTTTGTTCTAATACATACCTATTAGTGCAGTAGCCTAGTGACTAGGCCACTGAAGTTACCATATTATAGCCTACGCTTTATAGTTATTCCTCACAATTTAGAGATATTTTTTGATTCCATAAAGTATAAATGGTGGAGACACAACGTTAATGAAAAGTCTTTAATGAATAAGGAAAATTACATGCATCCAATAAAATATGCCAAATTCTGCATGGAGAGGTATAGGAGTTGAAAGGGGATGGTTTGGAAAAAATGATTTGAGTGATGGATGAGATAATGCAAGGGAGATGGAAGGTAAAGCAATAAAAACATTATTTGTACTGTTTTAAATCATATTTTCCCTCAAAGATGGAGGGACCTAGGAAGGCACTCAGAGCAATGAAGTCTAGGAATCAATCAAAGAGGAAGTGGGAAGGGGGACTTCATTCATTGACTTATGGCCTCAATCTATCTTGAACATATTCATTTTGAATACATTAATCTCCTTAAGCTGCGTTGAAAACTGTCTGAGCAATCATTTTTTTCCTTTCTGATATTATTAATAATATTTTGATAATTTATTACAGTATTTAACTTGTTCATTCATGTTTCATGTTTTTTTTTCTGTTATTGAGACTGGTAATATTCCTTGTAATGAGTGTGTCTCTCTTCAACTACATACACCCATGACTCTCTCAGCATACCCCTTCCTCTCAAAATATTTACTCTTCTTCCATTCATCTGTTTAGAGAATAAACTCTCATTCATTCTCTCAACACCATCAATTTCATGCTTGTCAGTTATGAGTACATCCAATCCACATTCTTTCATTATTCACACACTTGCTCATCATCCCATAAAACTGGGACAAAATATGTTGCTTTTTTCTTACTGATGAATATATGCTATTTAGTAAGCCATCACATTCTGTATTTCATATTACGTGACATATAATGATGAAAATTACAGTAACAATCAATGAAAAGTTGTCATGATTTACCTACATGTGTATTATAGCATTTTGTTGGAATAGGCCCTTCAATCTAGCGTATATATTCAGTTTTAGTTATTTAGTTAAAGACAAACTGCAGTCAATTTCACCATAACATGAAAATAAGAGGACCTTCATGCACCTGAGTCTAAACACACTAGTATAGTGGCTTCCGAGCAAGCATAGTCACTGGGATCATTAGATGGCTCTCCCACAGTTAATAAATTGGCTTGTAAATGTTTTGTGTATAATCAATTGTAGTATTGATCATATATTTAATCTTGCCTGCAAAAACATAGGGATATAAAATAATAATAAATAAAAACAAAGGGACCTGGAACAATTTGTATTGAGTTATTGGAGTGATAGTATGTTGTTTTAAAACAGAAAATGGATGAAGCTAATTGGGCATGAACCTTCCTATTTCTGCTCAAAATCCATAAAGTTCTGTTGTTTGTTTTCTTAAAAAGATTCAAAACTTCCCCCGAGAGACAATTAAAGAGTAACTTAAAATTATTACAACAAATTTACTTAATTTTAAATAATAATTCCATAAGAATACATTAGAAATTAGCTGGGATTGCTCATTCTTAAGTGTAAAATCTATTTTTTGACAAATCAGGTTATATATAAAATCAATTAACTACTGCATGTTCATGCAGATTAATAATTTGAGACCACTGAGCTTAGCATTTTGGTTGAATGTTGTCACTTACTTCAGCTATTCAGATAGGACCTCCTTTCCACAAAAGGGAATCCTCCTGAGTATGCCAAGTGAGACCAACAGAGAATGTGATATTTTTAAAGGAGTATAGTTCATGTTGTGGGAGGGAGCAATCGCATGGATAGGAATGGGGCAACCATAAGTCCATGTGACACTCACCTGTGTATCTGTAATAGGTGGCACTCCCTGGTAGATGCTGGGCAGCAAATTAGGAACCCTGGAGGCCTGCTCCAAGGACTGCATCTGCTTATGAATGTATGTTGGAGATGTAGGACTGCTATACTCTGCTTCAATGACTGTAAATATAATAAATAAAACTATTCTACAAACTCCTCCAAAAATGAGAAAGCTCAGTCCTGCTGATTTCATTTTATCTTTTGATATTGATAACAGGATGAGATTCCTAAGAGAGTATTTAAATAATAACAGTTCTTTAGTGGATAAAATTTTTATGACTCTCACTGTAGCCGTGACAAAAGAAGACTCTGCTCTTGGTGACCATAACCTGAGTATAATTCAAAAGGAATAAAAACATTTAAAAAATACATAATATTGATATATGTTAAGCATAAGGAAAAGAAATGCATACACATTAAATAATAGAAAACTTATGTGAATAAAAGACTCTGCTTGGTGTTTTGGTTGAATTACCACACACTTATTAAAAGGTTCCATTAGTGATTCAGAAACAATAATGGCAACTTCCAATAGAAAAGAATAATGCTTATCGATCAAACTTACCAGGTAGGGTTGGATAGAAGGGTATAGTGCCAGGCATCATTTGACCAGTAAGAGGCATACCCAGTCTGGCTGTGAAGGCAGCTCTCACCTCAGCTTCAGAAACTGGGGCCAACTTCATACTCTCCTATGAATATGGAAAATGAATGTTTAAATATATCTAAATTGATATGGTCTCAACTATGCATGTGGAGATCCACTATTTATATGCGAAAAATTCACAATGTAAAAATCATTCGCCTGAACTGGGAGTCAAGCCCGGATCCCTTGACTCCCAGCAGAGTGCTTTAGCCAGTTAAGCTAACCAGGCATACTCTTACACTGTGAATTGTTTGAATGTGTATGCACAGCCGCAGGTAACTCTGTAAGTCACTATTGTAGCATTTCCTGCAGTTTCTATGCATCTTTAATTGATATGAATAGGTTATGCATAAATGATGTGGTACATTTCATCTGGATAACATATGTGATACAAATATCAAACTAACTAATGCCAGTTCCCAATGAATGTGGTCCAAATTGCATATACGGAAGGAAAGACTGGATTAAATCTGTTTTTTACTTAACATAGATTTTAATAGATTTACTCAAAAAGGAAAAGTTTTAAGTAATGAATTGATAACTCTTCAAATTCATCTATCTTCTGCTCTCTATAACTTTTTGAAGACACATTTTTTCATTTCCTAGAAAGTAAGTTCTAATTCTCCTTTGGCTGTACTGGTTTTATAATTTAATTAAAACATAGAAAAATTTACATTTCTGATATTATACTTACCTGCTCATACTATGTATTTCAATTACCAGCAATTAAGTACTTGACCCATATCCAAAAGTAAAATAATTTAAGAGAATCACATAACCAAATGAGCACTACCCTTTTTTGCACAAAGATAAAAATTCACACAGCAATGGTAGTGGACCTGGAATGCTTTTCCATATGCAAGCTCCTTCACCAGAACTGTAACACAGCTAATTAAGAATCAGGGGTTATAAATTATAAAAGGAGAGTTTTGTTAATTACCGCTGAACTGTGCGGCACAGGTGGCCTTCCAAGCGATATGTTTGGCATGGATGGACTGCTATACAGGGAGAGGTCACTGATGCTACCCTGGTTGCCTGCACCCAAGGGGCCTCCATATGGAGATGTTCCTCCCTCCTGGATTGGAAACAGAGAGCATAAAATAAAATCGCTTAGAACCTGATAATTTGCATGTAAAAACATATGAAAACATCATAAAAAGTTTGAGTTGCTACAATCTAACAACAAGCATGCTGAAGTGAAATGAAAATAGCCATGGAAACTACAATCAGTGAAATTATACCTGTGGTTCTACAGAAGAGCTATCTCCCAGAGTTTTCCTATTTTAACTCATCAGCTGATTTCCAAAACAGCTTATCTAAAGAATACACTTAGTTGAGTAGCCATTGATCTTCAGGAAAGTGGATACTGCACAAAAAGATTCCAATACTCAATGCCTTGAATGATTTATAGGTACACTCTATGTTTAATATTGAACTTCACTCCGGAAAACTTCGACTAATCCAAGCTAAAACCTGTGCAACATTCTATGTCTGTGGCTAGAGACTCTTACAAGAATATGAAGGGTTTTATTTCTTAGCAGTATGGAAATACTGATGTTTTAATCTATAAATATTACTAGTGTAATTTTAATTGTTGAACAAATTTATAAACTGAGCACATTAAAATTTAGGGTATTAACTGGCAAAAAATATTCATAAAATATCTCCTATTACCCTATGAAAAAACACGGCATGTTAGTTTACACGCATAATATTCAACCTAATTTTGAAAAAAAAATGTTTTGGAAAAAATTCAGATTATGTAAGGAAAATTAAAAAGAGCTTGATATAAATCCATGCTACTTTATAACTGAAGGTCAAAAAGAAATATGAATCAATAAACAACAACAATTAATGTTTGGATAAGATAAAACACAATCTTGGCTTTTCACTAAAATACGTGATCATGAAACACATTAATTTCATATTTTATTATGAACTTAACAATACATTCATGTATTTATTTCAATGAGATTTTTTTAACAAAATAAATGGAAATTGAGCCATACATTTGAACAAAGAAGAAAAATAAATTCTGTTTTTCAAGTTGAAAACACATTAAGTACCTTGAAAACATTTGGCAAAATATTATGTAAGAACATTACCTCCATTATAGGTGTGGTCCCATTTCCTGGCTGTGTGGTCTGAACACCCCCAGCAGCAGCTAAAGAGAATGAGAGAAATTGGAAATAAATATTCAGTACTAAAAAGTACTTATTCATGTTTCCAATAATAAAATACTTGTACTTTTGAAAAGAGATGGATTTGCACAATCTCGGTCTCAAATTTTTACATTTTACATTCTTAAACTAGTCACAGAAATGTTATCAATTAACTTGTCCAAATTTTATGTGCACTCACTCAATGTGGATTTGAATCAACCCTAATTTCATGATATGAAGTACTGGCAACAATATCTCCCCCATTATCAGATACCTATCAAGAACTCTATTGTTTTTTAATCTGCAGGAAGTCACATACTGTTACCTGTGATCTTTCTTAAAAGTCATTTGAAACTTCAAAAATATGAAAGTTAGTGAACATTGGAGAACTTTGAGGGATGCTGCAGTTATGGATAATTTCATTTAAACGTTTTGTAACAAAAAATTGGATGTTTCAATGGAATGAATGATAGCATTTTTAAAACCCATATATTGGGCAAATTGTTATGGAGCTGATTTCTGAGTAATAATGGTCCAACGGCACACCCATTCAAGCTCACACAGTTTAGTTGGAAATCATGGAAAAAAAAGACCCATGTAAGTGGTCCATATGTAGTGTTTAATGTACTACTTTATTTGGGGCATTTTTGGGTATCTGTTTAATGATAACACTGCACCAAAGTAAGAGAGAGAGAGAGAGAATGACTATTCTGTAAATTTAAGTCATATGAAGTAAGGGAAGGAAGAAAAATATGAGTATTTCTCAATTAATACAAGATATTCTTAAAATAACTGCAATGAAACAGCTATCAGAAAAAATACCCACCTTTTCCAATTAAATTTATCCATAGGAATCATTTAGGATTATGAAGTTAGATCACTCTTTGTTAATTATAAAAAAATGTGCAAACTACTCAACTTACATGCTGATTATATCACGTCTCAAAAGACAAATAACACAAACAGATCAACAATTCAGGTTAAAAATGGTCAATATAAAATTACTTACAGAAATAAAATTAGTCTTGAATGAATGCATACAAGATAAATAATTGTTGAGGATAAAAATACATTGTTGCCGATGAAGTTCATTAGAACCACATAAGTAGGTAATGATACTCACTCATAGCCCATTAAAATCATTTCAAAACTGTAAAATGATTTAGGTAATTTTTAATCTGTCATATATTGTATTTTTAAATTCCCTCACCACAAACCACATATGCAGTTTTATTTGTTGGTCTTTCAATACATAATACATAAGTTATGAGTAGAGAAAAATTGGCTTTCAATTAAAAAAATTATTGATTTATCAAATTATTGAAAGAAAAGCCATCAGACAGCATTATGTCATAAAATTTGGCCAATTGGGCAGATGGCTGGGCATTTCAAAAGCCGTACTTGCAAGCTGTGACCTCCTCTTGAGGTTGCCAAGAAGTCGTTCCTTGCGTCGGACGATGGGGCTACAGCGCCGCTCTATCACTCTTTGCTTAAGACGCACCTTCAGCAGGTTTGGCTCGGAGGCTGCATGTTAATAGTACACAAAAGGATTCAGGAGTGCATTGTAAGTAATTTGGAAGGATTTTTGGGATAGAATTGGCAGGTTTATTTTTTTGTTAAATGCAGCATGTTTTGGACAAATATTGTGAAAGGTACGTGGGAACAGGCAGGGTAAAGGTTTCATCAGAAGGGGTATTGGAATGCGAGGCAAAAGGAAAAAGATGACAACACAGGATTTGGAGAGGCATTGAAAATAGGTAAGGGTATAGAAAAGTAAGTATGTTAGCAACTAGTAGCTTCTGCTATTTCTAGAGTTTAAAAAAATGTTCTCACTAAGAAACAACACACACTTTTACTTTCTGTCAATGTATCATAAAACATACACAAAACTAGCTATTTGTCTATGATTTATCAAAATGCAATGCTCATTTTAATTTTAAAATAAGCTGAAAATCAAGTTTGCAATTTATTATTCCAGAATTTGATGCTTTCTCTGGCCATCACTTGAGTCAAAAGCAAGGCTTATAGAAATTTCTTAAAATATGAGACAAAAAAAAACTTGACATATGTGTCACGAACATTCTAGCTTTAGTTATTGGTCTTAAATTGCATTTTAAAAATATTCATAAATTTCAGTTTTGAAATAAGAACATTTTACGTACAAATATTGCTACAAGTGGTACCAAAAGGCTAGGACATGCTCAGTAGTAAAGATTTTAACATAAAAAAACATGCAAACAAATTTATGGATTCAGTCAAAAAAAAAGATGCGCAAAAATTGCACAGTGATATAAAATTAAAATAAACAAGGCATTTTTTCTCAGAGGAATTAGCAATACTGATTGTTTTAGATGTGGAATGTTTGAATTAAAATAATTCCAAAGAATTAATCAACTAAACACACCAATTAATAAACTAGTAGCTCATAAAAAAAAGTAAAAAATATGAGAGCAATATAATTGAATATTAATTGGTATTAGAAGACCTTTACTAACCTGCTTGGTTAAATAATGCATTAGGATTTAAAGTATAAGACAATTTAACTAGCCAACGAGATAAGGTGATTGATTCTAAAAAGTTTTTTGGATATTATTCAGAAATCACTATCTTAAGAATAGTTGTGAGAACTCATGATTCACAAGAAAATTAGCAATTGAGTGAAAATTTATGAACATCATGTTCGAGTGAAATTCAGTTTTTGAACATGCTGTAACAGACAGCTATAATGATTAATGATTTACTGAATGTGATATGCAACCTACACAGAACATGAGTCGAAATGGGATCATGCTATGCTGTCATAGTACTATTTTGAAAGTGTAACATGAATTTTCATTTTGTAATGGCCAATCTGTATACTACATCAAGCCCAAAGAGGGAATGGGGTTCAGTGAAGAGATATCATTGAGACACATGTGGTGAGAAGTTACATGAAAGGTGATATCCTACAAAGGAATTTTACTTTACATGTTCAACTAAAACGATTTCATAATTATGCATGCATAAATATGCTATGACTATATGATTTAAAATAATGCTTAATATTTGAAAAATTATATGGCATTAAAGGTGAAGTAAAGTTATAAGGAAACTGTATAGTGAAGTGTAGTAACAGAGGAGGGTCTGGTCATGAGGGTAGAGAAAAGGCAAACTTTTAATGTTTGTGTTAATCTATTCCTTTGATATCAATAATTCATAAACCACATGGACATTCAAACCACCTATGTTGTTTTTCAAGTTTGGGAAACGGCAATTGTAACATTATTTTTAGGTGAAATAATAATAATAAAATTACATAAAGTAGATTAGATTGCATCAATTGGAGATTAGTATTAATTTTTTTTAACAATCAAAAATGTTACATTTAATTAAAAACACTCCATCAAATTGCAGTTTCGAATTATGAGTTAGAAAGAATTCCAGCACATAACAAATACAAAATAATGAAGGGAGCACAATGACTTTCATATCCTAATCTTATTACACACAGTAACATTTCAAGTACACTACATGCATTAATCCCCCCTTCCTCGCACACCAATGCAAATTTAATGAAATTTAATTCTACAACATGAGGGTAAATATTACTAATCAAGTTGAAGTAAATCATTATTTATGCAAATCAAAACTGTAAAAGAAATACCACACTACTATCAGCTAAAGTTGCCTCTGATGAAATGAAAGCAGAACGCAGATTAAACAATACAAAACAGATTATGTTCACAACAAAAGAGAGTGAAACGTCATGCAAGTTTGAGCCGAATGAAGTCGGGATGGAAAGAGGCGCACGGGAAACTGTCATGAGACGCCTGGTTTGACCACGGTGCTTCTGACACTGACCTGTCTTCCTGAGTGGGAAGTCCTCGTCATATTTGCCGAGGAGGGCTTGGTGGGCGGCTACGGCCGCCGCCGAGGAGGCGGTGGAGGCCGCGGACGAAGATGAGGGGGATGAGGGGGCCGCGGAAGACCCGCTCTCCATTCTCTCGCCGCCCGGTGCTCCTCCGCCGGAAGCGGAGGCCTCAGAGGCCGAGGGGCCCGTGGCGGAAGAGGATGAGGCGCCATCTCCTGAGGTGACCGCGCCGCCAGCGGCTGCAGACGACCTCGAAGATCCTTGGAGAACGCTCCTGGAGAAAGAGAATGTAACACAGTTAAAGAAAGAGGCATTTAAAATCAATAACAGTAAAATATAGTTCGAGTTCTCGAAATTCACATTTATCAGTGTTCAGGAATGATGGGCAAGCATACAAGTCGGCCCTACAAAACTTTTACCCAACGTATTCATGGTTGCCATCACTAGAGATTTTGGCTAATCATGTGCGGGCGACGAGTTAACATGGTATGCCTAGCTACGGATGAAACAAATGTGTATTCTGAAAAAAATCATCGAAGGCCGATATCAATAATCTCTTCTAAAAACATTGCCGGACTGGACCTAAAAATATTGGTTGCTAGGAGACAAAGGGTCACACACACATCGTGGTCTAATGTCAATGGGAGCCCACTTGACATCGGGTAAGCTGACACCCTGGCTACCACGCTACTGACTACAACGTAAATGCCCTCTTTGAACTTGTGTCCCCAACCCCTCGGCCCACTGGCCAAAGTGTTTCAATTTCATTCTCGGTCGACCGCGTGGATAATTGTCATTCACTTCACACATCCGTGCAGAGTATGCTTCGCTTAATATACCCTCATGTATCACTAATCATAATTTTTATCTTAATTTCATATTCCGATCAATATTGTAGTATTTCCTGAGAATGCTTTGCGAGCCATGCCATTCAGCAAGGACTCAGCATTGCCACCTTCAGCCGATTAAAATCCGGTTGAAGGTGGCAATGCTGGGAATTCTGAATCCATGGTCTTGAATGAATCATTACGACAGCGACATTGAGGATATTCGGAAAAAGATTTAATTATAACTAACTACAAATAAAGGCAATGGTATTACTAATATTTTTTATCAATAAAAATACTTTCATTTTTTTAAGGCTTTATATCATCAATTTCTTGGGTAGAAATGTCAAAATATATCCTTTTTCCCTGAAATTCTGCTCAAATTCCGATTCGGATCCTCCACCAACAACCCTACCCAACATTTACACAGAGATCCCAGAACAAACACAAAAGCGCTCACGTTCTTGAATTTCAAACCCTGCTACTATGCTACCAAACTTCCTTGAGGTAGGAAAGGTATCCTTGGCATCTAACCATAAAATGTCCGCATCTTTATTTTCAAACGATAAGATTTACTAATTAATGAAGCGTGAAACTGCATCTTGGCGGCAGTGTTAAACCTGTGGATTTTTAGGTCTGGTCTACCATTTCACATTAATGGGAAAAAACTCAGCGCGTATATTTCTACGTAGCGTCTGTTGATGTAAACCGTGAAACTTAAATTCCGCGAAGAAACAGAAGGTTTGAACGAGATGGGGGAAATATCCGCCCGGTTAGGGCCCCGTTAATCCTTTCTCACGCCAAAAATAAAGACCAATTAGTTCGTCGGAAAGCAGTTGGGCGCCACATCCGTCTCGCCGCGGAGACACCATCCGGGAACCTGGACAAAATGCGTCACAGGGAAATAAACAAGGGGGTTGGTTCTTCTTGTCGCGGAAAGGGATACGAATGGGGTGGGGGGAAGCAGTTATGGCTGATGGGATCTATCTTCGAGCCATGACAGGAGGGGGAGTGAGTGGTAAGGGAGTGGGGATTCGCACTCTTTGGCCGCCGGACAGCGTCGCCAGCTCCCGCAAAGCTCTGGATTAAAACGAGGATGGGGGGAGATAAATCGCCCTCCCTCGCTCCCTTGGTGGCAAATAAACTCTTAGAAGCTATTAGCCACTTCTTTCCCACGCGCTCGTTCTGTAGGGAGTGTTGCTTCCTCACCACGACGCGTTGAAAGGTTATTGATGGTTTTTTGACCAAGCGGAAGTCGCCAAAAAAGACTTGGATTTATAGAAGTCCTAATGTGCAGATTACGTAATGAACAATGTACATGACACTTGAGATCGGACTTCATGAAGCCATTTCTTAGGTGTTGTCCCCTCATCTATAAGACGTAATATCGTTTTATAATGTACTTATTATTTTGAAAGCGGCTTTATTGAAGTTAAAAGCGCGAATGGCTATCGTGAATATATATGGTATACCTTTGAGTCCAGGAGCATCTCTTACTTAAAAATATGCCAAAAATTGTGATAGCCCAACCGCCTTTCCTCCCATCCCAAGGGTATATATATTTAATAAAACCCTGTTCTTTAAAGAAAAATCATTCGAGTTTAATCGTCCTATTCGAATTGGGTGGCAACTCCTTGAATGTCAAGGTTATTAATGTGAGATTCAGTGAGGACACAGAAGCAATTATTCAGTTTCAAGCACGGCACGGTGGGTTCTAGACTTATGTTCGAAATTCTATAGAATTATCAAACTTATTTTACTCCAATAAGAATTTGGGCTTAATTTTAGGACGCACAAAGGCTTCGATCCATCTCTCCCCCGCTGATCAAATTAGTCTGACGGCACGGAATTCCCCCACCCACCTAACCTGTTGGCATATTTACTGGAAGGCCTTTGCGAAGCGATGAAATGGAATACGCTCCAAGACAGAAAGTCTTCTGCCCTTGTGATGCAGATGTAATCAGATGTAATGTATATGACGCAGATGTAATGCAGTAATGTCCCAGAACTCGTTACAAGTGTTCTGGGAACCGGGATTCTCACTCGTCCCCGAAAAAAATATCCTAGAGCCACTCAACCGCGTGGGTGGTTCAGAAAAATACGCGAATACTCTGGTAATAGGCCCCATCAACACAGATTTCATTCGAATTACGCAATTTTTAGGGTTCGTGTAACAGTACCGACGGTACCGTCGACTGCGAGACGACAGAAGAAGAAGGAATGAGGAGGGGGAGGAGCGTGGAATGACGGAGAACATGTTGGAATCTTTTCTGTTTCTCTCTTTTCATCACCACAGTGAGATAGTCGCCCCGGGAATAAGACTAAGAAAGAACCAAACCGATAGTGAACGTCGGCGAATGGTTCAAGGAACTGGACCACTGAAATGGCCTAGTGTGGGAGTGAGAAAATACGGTGAACTGGTAGGAAGGATATGGTGCCGTTGCGGAAAGTGGCGCCAATGGTAATAAAGTTCCACGAATAAAGCATATGTAAAAAAAAAGATAAAGCCTGCTCTTCCCTTTAATTTTTAGCCTTCCACAGTAGGTACTATTGGCGCTCCTCCAGCAAACAGATCCTAGCTGGGAAGTATTTTTGGTATGTACTGCGACAAATTCAACGAATCTGACTAGAGTAAAAAATGAGTAAACCAGAACGAATTATAATTTAACCAGATAAGTAAACCAAAAACAAAAATAAGTAAAACTAATAAGCACAACAGCGCTTTCGATTATACGACTTTATTTATGAAAATGATTATTTGGATAAGCGAGGTGCGCTTGATTGGATCGAATTTCAAATAGAATAGCAAGTCGCCGTCTCGTCATGAATTAATAAGTTCCGTTCCGTTATTAAGTTCCAAGAATCCATAGAAGGGAAAAATTCGGATATTTCCTCCCGGCAATTACGTGAGTCGGCTATACGAGTACTCGTATTACTACGTCCTCTGAATTCGGAATATTTTTCAAATTTAAATTCTGGATTCTAGGATCAGTTTACGTACTACAGTGAATAAAGGTCACATAAAAAACTCTAGCACATTTCTAATATTATTTTTGGAACAAACCATTTTGTGTACCGAATTTGAGTAAATGTGGAACAGTATAAAAAAAGAATTTTAAAATCGAAAGGTTATAACGATATGATCTAAGGAAGCGCATCGGAACTCATCGATTCCGCCGGCTTTCAATCAGGAAAGGAACGAGAGGAGGGGGAGAGGACCGGGTAGAATATCCTCTCAAATACATATTGCAAGAAAGCAGACTCCACTTACAGTGCACGTTCAGCATATAGAACCCGGAAATAATTTCATTTGTGACTTCGACAAGACTCAACGATGGGCAACTAAAACTGATATGATCAAATCAAAACGATCAAATCAAAACCATTTATACAATACTGCCAGGCGAATTATTGGAGAAAACCAAGATTCAACGTTATATTTTTTTCAAGTTTACACCTGGCGCGAAATCGATTACTTGTAGTAACATTTATATTCCTACCTATGGGATCACGAATTAGAGAATAAGAAAAGGAGTCATCAAAATCAATTACTAACTCACGGAATTATTCTCGCGACTAATGCCGATGAAAACAACTTAAAAGCCATCGGTTTCTGATTTAATATCTTAAAACACTTTCTCACTCCCAGTCCATTTCCATAGATCCTTTTTACTATGCAGAAGTTTAGTCCATGGGAGGCTATTGCGAGGGGGAAGTGAAGAGAGAGAGAGGAGAGGCTGGGGAAAGAAAATAGGCGCCGCAGACGTGAGCGACGGTGGCAATTAAGCGTCTACCACGGGGCCGTCGACGAGGCGGCGACAGAGGACCTATTCACCTGCCCTAGAATATGGCATGTGATCGCTTTCTCCTCCACGGAATGCTTATATTTGTGATAGGCGTCAGCCGCCTCTCATGTTCTGATGGAGGTCGTATCAAGGGGCGACCCTCGGAGGAGACCCTCCGTAAGGTGGTGTTATCGTAGGGGCCGAACTCAAGGATTATGCTTGGAAGGGTACTCTTATCACATTGAGGATGATTAAGTTAGACTTGGTAGGAGCATGGCATAAATGTTCATACGTTAAACTAAAAATTGAATTGTTTGTACCTTTATCTCATTAAATTATTTTTCAGCTAACTACTTAATGGAACCAGGTAATTTTTACACATGAAAATTCAGCTAATTGTAAGGCACGTAATAATTAAATTCGTCTGACGAAAGTGAACCCCATTTTTTTAAACAATTTTATCCTGATATCAATACAGTCATCTCACTTATCGCTGAAGTAGAGTGAATACGCTTAGTGTTCGTGGAAATATTTCCACAAATTCTGGAATACAACCTTTGCTTAATTTCAACATGTATTTTCAAAAACTTTTTTCTTGTTTCCTATTGTATGCTGCGAAAATGACATGTTCCTGAATTATTGAAATGAGTGTAACTGCTCATCATCTCCAAAAAGGATCCATTATTTTCCCCGAATGAGGACTTTTTTACTTGAACACCACCTACTAAGTACGCTTTAGGATAAAATTCAACCTTGGTTGACCGAAAGTAATGTTACCGGTCTCTTAACTTAAAATCAAATCAGTATTGCATATAACTGAATTAAATTTTACAGCGAATCCATGGAAGTCGGAATTCAGCTTTTTTTCACGTCACGGACATTCAGGTTACGGACCAACAGTTTTATAAACTCACCAATGCTGCGCCACTTGCAGAATTTTCAGCTTACTAACAAACCCTTTCTCATTTGATTTGCCCCCAATTCCTCCGAAAATATTTTCCCATGAGTACATTAACTCAGTTTGGAGTGCACGAAAAGTAAATGACAAGCGGTGGAAAGAGAGGGAGAGAGAGAAGAAAGGGAGGGCAAATAAACATGTCACCATCCTCACAGATTTATCGGCAGAAGGGCGGAGATGTAACATTTCATCACCCACTTTATTAAAAAAATAGCTTGAAGCAGTGCTCTTTTTAAATCTATGTAATGATTCCCTCTTCATAAAAAGGAATAGGATCACGGGTTCTTTTTTTGTAATTGGCATGTTCAGTTTTTGATTACGAGATATTTAATCAGGTTGAACATCTAAGTAATTATTCTTTTCTTATCACTTTTATTCCAAGAGAAATGCACATTTAAGTCTCGCATGCGAAAATTTCATGACGAAAATAAAATATTCTTTTGCGGAAAATATCAGTGAAAGAAAAACTTGGAGGTGAAGGGATATGCGATAAATTCCGGGAATTTAAGGAATATTTGATATTGCCCTCCGCTTTATATTCACGAAGCTGATAGCTTCATTTCCAATTTACCCAAATCAACGTGAAAGTTTAATACTTTCTTCCGTGATTTCACTGCATATTGCCATCAAGTTCCATAAAAGGAGAAAATGTTGATTATGTTAAGTTCTGTTGCAAGATTAACAGAATAGTTACGAAAGAATATCAACATAAAAAATCCCAAGGTTTTATAAACACAATTAATTTAAATTTCATATTGAGAGTGGATTAACTGCAATTTACGTGTTTCATTTCATTATCTTTAATAACTTGCCAAATAATTTACTAAACTTAACAAGTAAAGGGGA
>LYUA01000429.1:678890-690020 GCA_002093875.1 Calopteryx splendens
ATGTGGTCGAGAACATCTCATTGATTTATATATATATATATATATATATATCACGGAAAAAATATTACGATAATCGGAATCCGAACCCGAGAATATATAAAACCTTGCTTTCACGCAAAATAATTGAATGGCTATATTTTTACACCGCGACGAAGTGACGCTTGCCGAGTCGCGGCCATGGCCCACTTCCATAGAAGAACTCGGGAGGCATCCATTCCCATTATTATCCTTCGACTCTTTTACCTATTCCAAGCACGGAACAAACTAAATACACCAAGAGTAAAAAAACGAAGTCGCTCCAAGCGCAAAGCCCTTTTTTATACGCGAGCGCTTGCATGCGCTTCGCTGGGCTGTAAATAAAAAGTGAAACACATTAAAAGGCATTCTGAGAAAACGTAAAAAGGCGTTGTTCCACGCAGACTTCTCACTATGGCCGATGGGGGCGATTTGCAGGACCGGGTTTTCACCGCCTTGCTCTTGCATTGGCAAGTTTAAGGGATGAGGAATGAATAACAGGGAACTGTACTTCTCTCAATGTGCTTATCTGAAAGGAGGCAGAAAAAGTGAGTTGATGTGGCGAAACGGTCTGCTGAAATATGAAATTGACGGGAGAATGTTAAGCAGGAAGGGAGTAGGAGGAAAAAAAGTATCTTAGACTTCACAAAGGAGAGTGGGAACGTATGAGAGACATCAATGCTAGAGGGGAGACAGCGTTAGGAGGATGAAAGATAGTCTCGAGTTTTGCTTCTGGAAAGGACACTAAAAAGCGATAGGCACGGTACAAAGCATTCAGTAGTGCTTAGATAAAAAAAGTATAACTCAACGATCTGAAAAAAAGTATAGAGGCCGAGAGATAAATCCTCCTAATAGTACTGACACAGCTAGAATTGCAAACAGTAAAGCGAATCAATTGGGCGAAATAAGCAACTACAGGAGTTAAATCCTTACGAACTTGTATTCCCTGAATTTTCTATATAAATCTATTTGAAATAGGTTTTTCGAATCAGATTCCACCGAATGTATGATTGCGTTCAGGTACTCTGGAAATAGTAATTACGCATGCAAAGTTAAGTCGAATAACAAGGGCGACAAGACTTCAGATCCGGAAATAACAGTGGAGTGATTACAAAAATCTAAATACAATTAACAAGGAAAGGGAAACTCAAAAACGAGTACGCACATAAAACGAAGATTTTCAAATAATTTAAATGAATTATAACACCTTTGGAAGAGATACATGTTTCGAGCGATAACACCACGCATATGACTGCTGTAAATTATTTTACAATGCTCACATTTAAGATACAATAAAATAATTCGTTTTTACCAAAACACTATCTCCACTTGTCTTGAGTTTGTAAGTAAACTTCTCAGTTTCTCTTCACAGTCTTCTCTTCTTCTCAGTCTCCTTTCCTCATTGCTATGGTTATCGACTCAATTTGGAGGATTCCTTAAGAAAGCATCTTCAACTATACAAGAAACTACCTCAAACGAAAACCAATCCCGCCCTAATTTAGAATTAAAATTATAATTCAAATCTAATAAAAAATGAAAAAAGGCGTGGAATCTGTGCTCCATAATATGGTGCAATTTAAAGGTTGTGTCCCAGGTGTAGATGCAAGAGATTGGGGCTCACTCACCTTTCTGGGGTAGATGGGAATACGAAGAGTTTATCTCCACGCTGCGAAACGGTCCCACGTCTTCTGCAAAACAAAGGAAAAATGAATTTAGAGTCATTCTACCACCATTAATTACATTATTTTAGCAAATGCGCTTTCTCATTACCTTTGAAGGCTAATTGCAGACTCATTCGATCAGAAAAAAGCTAAGTAAGCATGCCAACTACGACACTACATCAGAAAGATAAAAGGAGTTGTCTTCCCGGAAAATGTAACGGGTGCGCTCAGTATTTACTTGAAAAAAAAGAGAGGAGCTCGGAGGTAGTGGTCTACACGCCATTTATACCACAGATTGTTACGCGTGGTTTTATGACTAAAGTCACAAAAATATATATATCATGACTGAGCATCACGAAGCAAATTACCTTAGCGACAAGAATAATAGCCGCCGGGTAGTTTAGAGAAGTGCACTTTGTACACACAAATGACTCAACACAAAGGCGGAGAAATATTCTGCTGGAGATAAAAAAAATCATTTGCGGCCATAAAATACGAATTCATGTGCAAATAAATAGATTAAATAAATATAGCAAAGAAATGTTTAAAAATAATTACAAAACCAGTATGTTTCACCGATACTCCGCTTCACGAAGGGAAAGAGGCATTATTAATAACTAGTTTAAAAAAGCGCACTTCATCTACTCTTGGAGTGCATAGAGTTTATATTCCTTTCCATTTTTGAAATCCTTCCAACACATTCTTTTCCAATGCAGAGGCTTCGGGCCTTCTTTGGGTTTTAAGTGCGGCATAATCGAAACAGAGTCTGTCTTAATTATAGGCCGCGGGCTTTCTCGGCAGATTTTATTCCACAAGTAGTGTAATTTTTGCCATAAATTGGAGCAAGATCACGTGAAATTACCTTAATCACGAATGTGACTGGAGAAGGGGACTTCCTTCGCCATAGGATAAAAGTCACGGCATCGGCGGTAACGAGACCAAATTACAGCAATGCCATTAAACTGCGAATTAATTATACATTGAGCGGAAGCTAATTGAAAGGCACCACTGCGTAACATAATGTGGCTTAGCGTTATAAACACAATCGAAAACGGTGGAAATAGACACAAAAATAAAATTGACATGAAACCTTTAACAGCGGAAAACTTAAGAGAGAAAGAGAGAACATCGAAAAAAGACAATACCTGCAAAATAAGAGACACTACTCATCCAAAAAATAAACACAGAAGAGAGATTTCGGCGACATAAAATTCTTGCGTAAAAAAATAAAATGTTTCTTACGCACGGATGTGTTTCTTACGCACTTGCATGCGGCACGGGGAACCGGATGACAGCAGTCCCCCGCGCATCCAATGAAACGTTTAATTTAACATTTAAAGTTTTAAATAAACTCAAAATTAAGAAAGATTTAAGTTAGAACTCCTCCATTCATGTATTCCGTCGTCAAATGCACTCATTTCTTTCCTTGTAGTCCCGTGAGCATGGAAGCGAGGACTTAGCCCCCAGTGGTTCAAAAAGACCTAACTTTTTGCGATTAAAGCTGCCACGGACGATGAGGACATCTACATCTACATGTGGTGACATGGCATGACGGTGGTCACGCCCTAAATTCAGCGAGGTTTCGAATTCTCACAGAGCTCTGGCAAAAAAAACAACAATAATTTCATACCAGCATTTGGATCGCTTGAATCAACTCGCCCCCGGCTTCCGTTAGCTCAGATGGCCCTCGGGACCTGCAAACACTGCGACAATGGAGAGAGACGTACGGTAAAGAAGGAAGAGGAGGGGCGTAATAAGAAAAGGATATTCCGAATCCATTTGGTCGAGGACTCGAATCAAGGGGACGGGCCCTGATCCCGGATTATGTCGCCATGGATATTTCACGGAGTGGAAGTAGACATTTCATACCTTTCCTCCACTAGGAGGTTTCCCCCCATTAGGATTAACTTCCATTAACCATGCGCGTTAAGGACGAAAAAACGAGCATTATTAATCCACTGCAATCTGCAAAAGACGATCATAGTGTAAGATACGACAAAAAGAGCTAGATCTTCATGGATTTGAACCCATTAGTTATTCTCCTTTTCTGACATGGAGTAAGGGTTCACTTCCACTTCAGCGGAAGGAGTAGGAGATGATAATGACCGGGTTTTCGAAAGATTTAAATTAGAAACCGGCATCAATAATTTGTCCCTCTTGATCTTGATTCCTTAAGATGGTAGAAAATTTTAGTGGTGCATGTGTACTTCGGTCTCCGCTTGGGTCCCGTGAAGATAGTATTATAGAACTACCTCTACCGGAGTGTAAAACTGTGGTCTCTTCCGCTCTTTTCGCTAAGACTAAGGGAGAGCCGATGCAGTGTCTCACCACCGTTTCGGGCTGTTCCTAATTCCTGCCCGCCGGCTCAACCGAATGGCGCAAATGACCTCAAGACGCCGGTTGGCCTCCCTCAATAGCTACTATTAAGTACTACTCATCGCAAGGTAGAGGAAGGGAAGGAACTACTCGAACCGGGACACGTTTCCCGTAATTAAAAGTCCATAATTTGCATGACTGATTATACAACAGCAGCTGAAACAACTAGAAACCCAAAAAAATTACAGACTCTGATTCATGAGTCCATACTTCCCTCCAAAAAGTATTAACGACTTAAGGAATGTCTCACGTAATTTGCAGTTTAATGAAAAAGTCTCAACATAGTACGAATTATCGTAATATCATCTCTTGCTCTCTCGCCAGTCTTATTTTATACTCAGTTCCACAAAAAAGAGATTTACATATAGGTATTAAGTACACCCCGCGCACCTTTGTAACTATGGGAAACGAAGTAATTGAAACATCTCCGAAATCACAAGTTTTATGAAACATTGTTTGCAACAACAGTCTTTGTGAATGTCATAGGAACTCTACGAAACCGCCGAACCGAATTTTAGAGAAAGAAGTAAAGGAAAAGTGTTTCGTCTACAATTTTTAAATATGGTATTGTATTTCATGAAGTTTTAAACGAGCAAGTGAATAAAAAAAGGATGGCCTTAGGTAAAGATCCGCGGACGCTCGGACGATTTCAGCCAAAATCAGAACCTCTTAGTAAATACAAAGTTAATATAAAATTAAAATGTTTAGTGGAATGGTTGTGAATTTACATGGGGCGTCGTAGGATAAATGGCTATAACGCGTTTACGGAACCTCTAAAGTGTAATTCCGTCGAAATAAACACTATGTACAGCTACATGATACTCTGAAAGTCACCACTAAGGAGTATGGCAGGAGGTGATTTTACACCAGACATGCACAATCAAAATTGAAAATCCTGAACCCTTGTACTACAAATGGAGAAGGAAAGGATAGCTTCAACGAACTAAATAAGAAACATGTAACTTACGCGAAAGTAACGAGTTTCGAATCCACGGATGAAATTGATAGAGACAGTACAACTCAAATGATTTGAGTTAAGGAGCTGTTCACATACCACAACACACGTTTCTTGGCCCTATATAACTAAATTTCACGCTCCCCCTAACGAATCCCCTAAAAAGTTTAAGCTTTAAATCAATATGTTCCGCTCTTTAAGATTTTTACGAAAATAATTTATTTTACTGGTATTTCTCACGTTTATCGGGAAAATTTTGGCCGTTTTCCGTATGACACCATTCTTCCTGAAACTCCTATGTCACCCTCATATTGGTCCTCTTCACTCTTCCTTTGGGTGTGACGTAATCAATGTGATGACTCAGATGGGAAAACCATTATCTTGTCAATTAGAAACATGGTGATATCCTATATTATGAATAACGACGGTAAAAATTCGATTTCTTACTTCGTTGCCGCAAAAAAGAAACTTCCGATAATATTTTCTCAAGGGAAACAACCACCATTGTGCTAAACCCGATTCGATTTCAGAAAAAGAAACCAAATCTGTCAGTTTGGCAAAAAAATCGAACACCGACCACATTGAAGGTTATGTATTAAAGTTCCACTTCGGGTACGAATGTTGTGGTGCTTTGGTTGTTTTCTTAGCCCTGCAAGTGGTTGGACATGACTTAGATTGCCTACACCCAACATTTACCGCGCTAAAATTCAAAGGGAATGCATGGAACGGAAAATTGCAAATGTTAAATGAGAGACCATAACTGCTAAGATGTACGTAACTATTTTGAAGCAGTACTCCTAGTAACAAGTCCATTAAAAATACGTAAACAGAATGACAATGAGGGCTTTGGTGCGTACAATAATTGAATGCTCACTACGGAGGACACCAAGGCCTTTTCAGTATTTCTGCTTAGTTATACGCAGCTGAGGACTAACAAAACATGGAATTACCTCGGGTGTTAAACCACAATAAAAAATTCTCCGAGGAAAGACTTTTTCGGACTAAACGTCCTCGGGTTATCACAAGGTAGGAAAATAAAGAAAATTTCCCTCCAAATAAGCTGAGTGCCTTTCTGTTTCATACCTTTAGCACAATCAAACGGTTGAAACTTTGATCTACCAAATATTCGTTTTTATTTAGAAACGAAAGGTTTTTATAACAAAGAAGACACTTCGGTATACTGTAGCAAAATGATACTTATTCATCGTAATTTACGAAAATGAGATTACTGCGTGTGATGCCGTTACTAATAATGGCAATTTTTGATGACACCGACATGTTACTTAAAGGTATTCGCCTTAACTGTAGATTATATGACCTGAGGAAAAGAATGAAGTTCTCTAGGATTCATTACTTTCCTTGTGCTTTTTGCGCCATGTTTCACGATATGCTCACTATTGTCATTGGCAGCCCTAATAAAATTTTGTCACCTCGTTACTGGAGATAATACATCCCCGAGTGTCGTATTCCGTACCTAATCCCAAACATTGTACTCAAGACGTAAATACATGATGTAGTACTTGGCTATGCATGGCAAAACTGAATATTATTTTAATGGAGATGAGAATATATTTTTCCAGCCGAATTTTGGCTGGAATGAAACATTTCGGAGGAGAAGGGCATATTTTAATACGTCATTGGTAATTATTTTATTAGCAATAGTGATAACTGTGACGGTTCTGACGGTTGAGATCACATCGGACTGTTAAATCCTCAAATCAAAAATACCTTGGTAGCATTAAAGGGATTCAAGCCCGTGATCTTCGGCTTAAGTGCGAAAGCGCCAGGAAATAAAAAGATATTAATAAAATAAGGAAATCTGTGAATACACAATTCCAGTCATCCCTTTTACCGGTAGGACGGTGTAACAGAGCCGTTTATTGTGAGTCTGGATTCAATGACTCAAACGATTTTGCAGGAAATATTGTACAGCAAGCAGCGTAATGCCTCTGACAGAGACGTTGAATATGAAAGAAAGGTAAAAAGGAAATCAGAAAAAAACGGTACGTAAGCCATCACCGGAAGACGCCTTTTACCTCCTTTATGCACTTATTAATAAAATTTCATCCAAAACTTTTATCTCCGGGTTTTTTTTTAAACTTGGACACAATTCGTCAGTAGATAGTGAACAGTGGCACAGACGATGAGAGAAAAGTTGCCTACTTGGACTTAACTCAGCTACTTACTTACGGCGTACAAAGGACAAATAACTTTTTAATAATTAAGTAAGAAACAAAAAATAAATGGGCACTCATGACTTCTGAAATAAGAAATGATTTTTTCACTATGATAACTATAATGATAGTAAAATAATATTCGGGAATTGTAGTAGTACACAGATATTAAGTAGATAAAATCTAAACGCTTACGGCCACAAATAACTGAAGTAGAACGAGAAAAAAAAACTTTCCAGTGTCGCTTTGTCGGGTTGTTTCGAGTGATACGATAACAATGACTATCTGGAACAGAAATGCAAAGCCATCCTGGATTTAGGAGATCATTCAAAGGCACGTTTTTAAGAAAAAAATGCTAGGAAACAGGAACAATAAAACAAATAATATAGAAATCAGGAGTCTTATCTTTCTTTCATCACGTTCAACCAATCAAGTCTTTGGCCATTGCAAGCTCAAGACAATAAAATATGTATTAAAAAAGGATACCATTTTCCAATGTTCTGTGATATACGTGGTAAAATGTGAAATCCCCATCGTCACATTATAGTTGACACTGGAATAAATCAACAACAATCGGAAAAAACTGGTCCTCGTGTTCACTGCAATACTTCAGTACTTAAAAAGGTAGATGAAACTAGTAAAAATCTCATGCTTTGAGCTTCTGTGACTTGAGATACAAAAATCAAGTATGTGAACTGGCACACTGAAGAAAGGAAAGAAGCTCATTTGATTATTCCTTAAAATGGAGTAACAGAGACCATTTATTAAACCTCCATGTGGGAACGAAACGAATCCGTTAGTACAGAGTTGTAGCATAAAAAAATAGGGCACTTGGAAAACCATTTTGGGCCACATCCATTTTTTACTAATTTTCTTAAGTTAGTTTAAAGGTAAAGCAATTTCATTGCTAAGCACTTTGTACATCAGTCAACTCTGGCGTATCAGCAGCATTACACATGGGGTCACAATTCGATATATTTACCCAAGAGTATAAATTAATGACTGTCAGCATACTAGGTTAATTAGAAAAGTAATCATGGATGTGGTCATTTACAGTCATGGCACGCATACCTCAAGTCGGCGACTCTTGTTATGTCAGGTCCCAATGACATTACCCCCATTACTTCATCATTTATTCACAAGAATTAAAAGCTAAGGGATGCAAATGGCTGCTGCATTAAAAGACCGTAACACGATTCATCTTATTTGAAACGAGCGAAAATAAAACGGCCTTGACACCACGACATGATGATTACAAAGAAATTTAAATATGCAAATGGAGGAGGATCATAACGATTATAACCAAGTATTCTCCGAGCTCTCCACAGCGCGTACTCTTATTTTTATATTTCAACCATAAATATTCGACCCATTTACCTTAATTCACAAAACATTTTTTTTTAAGTTTCTATGTTTAGCGTGTGTTTATAAACCAAATATTTATCAGCCAATCCGACTTTAAATACCATTTTGGCTTTTAAATTGCTAGGATATAAAAAATAATATGAGAAATAGATTATAAATATGGAATCAAATCCTAATTAATTTTTTTGTAGTGAGGCAACAGTATAAAGAGCAGGCCTTTGGACTGTACCTTTAAAACTATTACATAGCTTTGCATACTTAATAAAGACACGCTGGAGCATGACTGTACGCCAACAGGAAACGAATCACTCAAAAAATAATTAAAAACGCAACTTTTTAACGGAAAATGAAAGAAATATTTCCCGAAGGGAACTGACATGAATTCATTTCACCGAGTTTTACCTTTGTTAATACTACTTAATGCTACTAATAACCTTTGAATAACTAAAATAACCTTGTAAATTGTGGGCAACCCATATGGGTATTTGTGCTGGCAGAGGATAAGAAGGTGTGTTAAGAAAACTATCCGCTAAATCAGCATTAGTCTCAAGATTTAGACACGTGCATGCATGAATATAAAATGCAATTCCGGAGGAGACACCAAATACGTGGGTAGGGTAACCTATTTCTAACGTTTCAAACATTCGTGCTTTCTAAAGCATTCAAATTAAATTCCGTGTTGTTTTTAGCCTAACGAGAACACTACGAACTGATGGATTTATTTTTTAAAGCGATTCTGAGTACGAATATTTCCAAAAGTAAAAACGAGGATTCCGTAACGATGAGGGAGTAGCTATTAATAACCTGACAAGGCCAACCACTTCACGGGCACTCCGAGCTCATCGCTGTCAATGAGCATTTGGCACACTATTGCGAATTACCTGGACGGAAAACCTCTGTAGAGCAGTAAACGCAACGTGCCCAGGAGAGAATTTAGTTCGCGAATATGCACTCAAATACTTCTCGATAGACAATCAAACAAACTCAACGCATTACTGATGAGCATTCGAAGTATTATTTAAGTCGAATCAGTAAATAAATAAACAAATATGAGAATATCCCTTAAATATATTTAAAATAACTAAGTCATACAATGAAGAAGAGCAGGAGTAGCACGAAAAAGTTTCGTTTAACATGACATGGTGCGAAGGATTTTCCATTCGGTCTCAGAGACAACAGGAGTCAACATAATGCAACACAGGTCATAAGTTAAACTCACTAATCCACTGCATGCCAAGCGCACGTGTCGCGTTAATATGTATTACAGTTTCGAAAATTAACGCTCCCTGCTCAGTTCGACAAATGATAGGCCCCGATGAGCTGGCTCTATACTTATGAGTTAAAGAAAACACTTTTTTTCATTTAAAACTCAATGCAAACTCATAATGAGAGCAATAGCATTTACCTATATTAGAACAAGGATACATATTGTAACAAAGCCCTCGAATGAGACAATAACTGAATAGACTTGTAATGCTACCACTGTTGTCGTTTTCACTATCGGATGATACAACTTCCATTATCCCAAATAATAGCGACCTGAAATGTATATTTGTGCGGATGAAATGCTAGAAATTTCTCCAAGGTAAGCCCTAATCAATTAAAAATAACACCTATCATTAACTTTTTCACTCGAAAATGAAGTAAATCGAGATACTGCGTCTGCTTGGCCAATGATAAAAGGTTGGTGGTGAAAACATGCATACGAAGGCGAAAATATATACAGAGAGAACCACTGTATACCGGGCGAATGACAGGGTGCGCTAGAATGACAGAAACATTTTGCTCATCTCGGGTGCTATGGGGAAGAGAGAAGGGAAAGAAATGGAGTGAGACCTTGAGGGAGCCAGGCGACCCTTGAGGGGGAACAGACGAACTCCTCACGTGAGGGGAAGCGGTTGGAAACAAAGAGGAGAGCCTGAGATGGAGGGGGAGGGACGGAAAAGGGGAGGGAATTTAACGAGGTGGAAATACTAATGAGAAAACGTTGCGTAGGCGAATCGTGGTTTGGAGAGAAGACGGTAGTACGCAGAGCGAGATGTAATACCTCGAGGATAGATGGGAAAGACAACAGTTTATCTTAGCAGATACCACGGAAACCTACCAAGGGATTAATATGTCGCAAAGAGTGCCAACACGAAATAAGCCGAGGAAAATAAGGAACAGATGAAGGAGTAACAAGGCGAATCAGACTTTTCATGTACGAACAGTAACTGTAGGTACGCGCATGCACGTTTATAAACGTCAATTTTGAGTATAGAATATACTTCCATTGAGATTTTTATGAACAATTTCACTTTCAAATAATTACCAATGAACAAAAACCCCATGCCTTATAAGCGGTTATTCACTTGGGGAGGAAGGTAACGGGAAACAACCTCAATTATTTTTCCCAAGACACAATGATGAACACTAAAATGAAACTGAGTCCTGGCAACTACGGGGCCCGGCGCACCGGGCCGGGTGTCCGACACCGAGGAGGCAAGACTTCCGCGGTCGTAATATCACGAAACCCTTGCACAGCCGAATCGAAGCAGCGGAAAAGAAGACTCAGAAGAGGAACGAAACTGTCAGGATAGGGACT
>LYUA01000429.1:736741-749039 GCA_002093875.1 Calopteryx splendens
TTATTGTTGCATGTGCCCCTTTCTGCGGTGCATGACCACCCTTTAAGTATGTTGTCATCCATTTGGTGCATGCCTGGTGTGAACTCACCCCCTGTCACACACCCCAGTTGTGGCTTGAAGGGCATTATGTAGATCTTACCGATTAGGCTACCAGGCCGACCCGATACTCTTTTCAAATGAACATGAAGATAGAATAGACGGAGTGGCTAATGACGAGGTCGTTCGAAGTGTTGGGGGAAAAAGACCATGGGAGACGCTGACAACAGAAATATGAATACTAATTGGATACATTGAGGCACAATGCTTTACTAAAGCCGTAACTGAAGTTAGAGAAGAGAATAACTAAAAGGAAACACCAAGGATGATTGATGAGAGTAGAGTTAGGAAAGTCATAAATCCAAAAATCTCAGTGGGAATAAAGGCAACAGCAGAGGACAGGACTACTTGGAAATATGCAACACAAAACAATGTCAGGTTTTCTTACCCTAGAAGATGATGGGATGATGACATCTGCATCTATACCTATAGCTTGCAAGCCATCTAACGCTGCGGGGAGTGCAAGCAAAAAAGGGAAAAAGATTAAAGGGATTGGATTGGGACTTTGGAATTTCAAAATTTTGCTAGTATATATTGCTCGCTGAAATTTTTCCAAAGGCCTTATCTATCGTTTCTTCCATCAATTTATTTTAATGCCATGTCAAGGTCCGATAGAAAAATTTCAACTGAGCTACAGAAAACTGATGAGATGAGAATCCATCACCTAAAATAAATAAGTACCTAATTTCCAATCAATCGTAAAATGCGTTCTTTGAGGATTCCCAAACCAGATATCATTAAATTTTAGAGTCACTTTTTAATCATGAGATGAAGTGTTTTTTAAATTATCGGGAAGGCTTTTTGGGAATAGCATTATTCACCGATTGCACTCTGTGAAGATAGTGTACTACATCAAATTAAATAGTACGGCGTTTAAATTTAAGCTATAAATCCCCTCTCTACGGATCGATACATCATATTTTCATAGAACTTTACACCATATTTCTACAGAATAATCCAACACAACCTGAGTTTTCTAGATAGCTTTTATTCTTGAATATGGATTGAACATCATAAGGGCACTCACTGTATCTGTAAGTAAGAGGTGAGCTACGTCCACAATATGGTGAGAGGATTCCCGAGCAATTCAAGTGAGTTGATTTAAGTCACGATAAATAAATTACACCGTCAGAGTAAAGCTACCATTTGTTTATCACACAAATCCCCATGGGACTTCTACGGTCGCCTCTCCTTCAACCGATGATATACTAGGTAGGAACCGGCCAACATTCAACGCGATGCATGGGGAGAAACAACACGGAGACGCACACGTGAAGGCAAAGAGGAATCCCGCACTCAAATGGGATGAGGAAGCTCCGCACACTCAAATTTCTGAGAGCTCTACTCATAGTGTGCAATTGCGACGAAGTATGTACGAAAGCATCCTACCTACAGACCAACTCTGTGAACCGAACGTAACCTTTAAATTTTGCAAGCATGTACCAACTTACTACAGCAGGGGTGAATCTATAAGAAATGCACAATAGGTGGTGGTAATCTAGGGTGATTTCGTTTTAGAACCCTTGGTTCCTGTTGGCACGGATATTCGACGTAAATCCTCACCTCCATTCGCGGGGCAGGGTTTGATTAATGTCTCGACAAAGGGAAGGGTCAGAGAAGGGGTGCGCCCCGGCTCGGGAGGGGTGTGGCTGTGGAAATGGGAGGGGTTGGGATTTGCAGAAAGATGTCCCCACCTTTCTTTTTCAACCGACTCATCTCCCTCTCCCAAATTAACCAAAACAGTACTACTACCTACTCTAAATTGAGTCCAGGGACCTGGTGATTGCGGACAGGCGATGCATTAGGCAAGTGGAGGGAGCTTTGGCGTTTATTCCGGAGGATCCACAGTATTGCACTAATTTCCGGGAAAGGAAACTTCTCAAAATATTTCTTTCGCCACCTCTTCCAGTCCATGAGACATTTGAGATAGAGAAGTGTAGCCGAGGGACTTTTTAATAGCCGTTAAGATGGATGGATGGATAAAATGAATTAAAAGATGCCAGTACGGAACCTGCATGCGAAAGTATTTTCAAAAACAAATTCCTATCCCAGGTTTTGCATCTGGATGTGAGATCTACAACAAATTGAAAGGGTAGTTTTCCAACAAAAGCCACTGAGTTCGCCTGAAATAAATGCCCATGGCAGATTAGGTAGACCATGAATTTCTGCACAGGAACACCGCACCACTCTTTCCCAGCATTGTTAATGAGAATGAGTTTCTCGTGTTATCGTTAGTCGAAAATGAGAGGGCAAAGGTTACATCTAATAACATCACCCAATGGTGAAGCTGAACACTGTTCAGAATGGGCGGTGAATTTGGAAAATGCAGTCACGTCTTACGTAAGAGACAAGGTGATACTAAGACACACGGAGACGCTATATGTATATAAGCGTGGTCAAGAGAAGAGAACAGTAAAGCCAAGCGCCTGGAACACTTAAAATGGCAACAAGTGTATCTGAAGCATTTTTAAGGATCGCGACTGAGACGCCGAAAGATGTACTGACCATCGCTCAAACCACGGAAATTATAGCGCGAGCAAACAATCATTAACATAATGGGTTGCGTTGACTCAGCATCGCGACTCCCTTGTCGGCGAGGAGGAGATATTCCTTTCGGCACGAGTCTCCCTGACGTGTGGGGAGAAGGAGAAGACGACGCCAACGCACAGGGCGAACCGCAACAGGGTGTCTCTTTTGAAAAAAAAGAAACAATGATAGAAACGAAAATAAGAAGATAAAAAGAGGATCCCGCCGCCTTGCGTCAATGGCTTGGCCGGGCACACACCCAGGCCGAGAATGCGTCAGTTGGCCAAGGTTACGGTCGGTCAAACCAACCCACCTCATCCCCAATGGTGAAAAGATTTATCGTTGCTTTTATAACCTCCCCTTCTCGGAGTTCTCGGGAGTACGCTACTTAATTAACTTAGACTGTTAATACGTCTTCAGATCTGAAAATATCTGGACTGTGCGTAAAAATTACTAATTGATAAATTTTCTGGAAAAAATTGCCAAAAAAAATAAGAGTACAAAACTCAAAATAAAGGAATTTTTTCCAGAAATATATATTATATTTTACCCTTATGTCGCTTACTTCTTTAACGTGCAGAACTCATATGCATGCAACGAAATATGTAGTCAGAGAAACTGTAGATGCACAATAAAATTAAAAATTTCATTAGAGGAATATATAGTTATGAGACAATGAAATAGGCTAAGAAGATCATCGATGCATTTTTCACTAAAAAAGTGTAAACCACAAATAACACTGTCATTCACTTTTTCTCAACTTGGCTGGATATGTAGTCTGATATACCTATTATGCATAGTAGGTATGCGATAGGATATCCAAAATACAGGTGGTGAGGCCAAATAATTAGAAATTAAAGACGCTAACGTATTGTACTGTAACCAAAACCTACTCTAATATACTATCGGATCCAATGGAGTTCTTGGATATTATAAAAATTGGGAGCTTCATTTACTGATTCTCATGAAAACCATAACAAAAGAAACCATTCCAAAGCTATTAAACGCTTAAAAATAAATACCTTACAAGAGTAAAATGTTTCTTCGACAAAGGGATGATGGCATAAAACGCAGTGGTTTAAGTAAATTAATTTGAAAAAAAATGCGATACTATCTGAGTCTTGCACGAATTTGTTTTTACATAAAATCAGAAAAAATGTTCTCATAGTTAAGTCCAAACAATGAACGCTTTTAAGGAATCAAAATGCTATCGGAAACGGGATGACCAAAAGGAGCGGTGGGTTCAAGGGGATAAATCCCCCAAAAACGTGCCCATAAATTGAAAAGCAGAACTTCAGAAAGGAAGTTTAGAAACGGATTTTCTTTCACTTAACTTAAGGAAGGGGGGAAAGAAGAGGACGGGAGGTGGGGGACAAATTGGTGTCTCGTCCACACCCGTCTTGGTAATAAAAGGGAGTGACATGGTGTAAAGAGGGATGAAGCTACATGCGTGTGGATAGGAGGTTAAATTTTGAAAAAAGGATTTCTGGGGAGCGGTGAATTCAAATACAGAGATTCATGATATTACGTGTAAAATGCGTGTTTATGACTGACTTCAGCCGAAGAACAACTTACAAAAATAAACGGCATTATATTGTCAGTTATCATCACAAGCCTCAATGAAGAGCTTCGTCTCCGAACTTTCAACAGCTTAAAACCATATATATCCCTTCCACCAAAATACTCTAAATATCTAAAAAAATTATTTGGAACTGATGCATATGCGGGATTCTATTCAATGGCGAAATCTTTATATCTGAAATATGTAGCATGCTGATTCTGTTCCCAGGACATACGTCGTTTGTGTAAGCTTTGTCCTATGTATGTAACAACATCTATTTAATAAGATTAGTTCATAAAAGATGTACTAATGGAAACCTAAACATTTATTATTATGTTACAGTTATTTATTTTGTCTACGCCTGTTTAATATTTTGCGTGCGTACATACCCGAGTATATCATAGGTATATTTCATTTACACATGACAGTTATGAGCCGGAAGGTTGGTTTTGATAGGCGAAGAAAGAGATTAGGTCCCCTGATTTAAGCCACGAGGTGTGTGAAATTCACGTAATTAGGGTAAGGAGGCTAATTCCTTTCCCTTTGCCACCATTCGGTTTCTCACGAAGTTCCAGTAACCAGAAAGTCACACCGCTTGGATTTTAGATGGAGTTAGCCAAAGGTATCACCTGGGATTGAATCAGGAACTCTCCGGCTCTGATGCTCTACTAATTATGAAGACTGGGCAGACAACAAACAGCGACGCTCTTTAATAGTTAAAATTTAAGCATAAATAAATGAATTCATACGCAGATTAGTGTACATAAATAAATATACCTACTTACATTAGTAGAGATAGACAAATCTCGAAGGAAAGAATATGTTTACATCACGTGAGTACATTCAATATAATCGAATATTTTTTCGAACTTTGCATTTTCCCATGAACTCTTTTATTAGGAGAGCATTGCCGCGGGAAAAAACATGCAATAACTACAAAATACCCCAAAAATATTCCCTGAAAGTTACCCCAATACCATAATCACGCTTCATTTATTATGCATTTTATTTCATGGGAGACATTCCTAATCTTAAATTCACACTTGCCTAAAATTTTTAGAACCAGATGCTACTGAGATTGTGTTATGATTACAATTTCATTTATAGCTTAACCCTGAAACCCCTCCTCCGTGGTGGAAATTATCTGATTTTATTCATTCATTTAAAATTGTTGGGACAAGATTGTGTAAGAACTGATTTATACGTATTTAAATTGGAGAATATTTTATCCAAAATAAAAAAATACCCATAGAAATGGCAAAATATATTCACGGTGAACATGAAATTAAATCAATTTACATTCTGCCCCGTGCTCCTCCAAACGATGTATTAAAATTCTAGCGACAAAAACGAGCATAGGTTCGAGGGAGGTTCAAATAATCACTTTAATAGAGAATTTGAGAGGAAGGGGTAAATATTTATACCTATCATAAAGAAGAAAAAAGTGAGAATTTCGAAGAAATGTTCAACTGCCTTAGTGCGAAGTTGATTGAGATTGAAACGGGAAGAGGTCGAGAACCTAAGCTGCCACATATTTCATTCGCTTTACGAACTAAACCGGCCGCCGTGGGTAACCCTTTTTGGAAGGCGCAAAAAAATAGCAGGTCCGGCACAAATAAAACTGCAATAAACTGAAAAGGAAGTCGATTAATACGGATAGACACTATGGGCAATAAGAATCAGAGTGGGAATACATAACAGTAAAATGTTCGAAAAAATTCAGAGTGAGGAATGAAATTGAGTTTGGAAATACGAAACGTTTGTAAGCTGCTATTCAATGTGTTTCAAGAGTGATATGACGAACGAATCTATATTTAACTTTTCAAAATTAGTTGATAGCGAGGAAAGCAGTAGAGATAATTCAAAATGGCGAAGCAAAGTTTGAAGGTTACGCATGCAGGAGTAAATGAATTAAATATTATATATTATTTTGTCAACGGCGTTTCACCGATGAAGCCTTCTGTATCATAACGAAATTGCCATTACGTACCGTAAAGTTTCAAGCTTAACTTAGTGGAAACTTTCCATATTGGAGAGAAATGAAATATAACACTTACTAGTTTTATTCACATGACCCAGGTTTCGACACTTAGCACCTGAAGATGAAACTATGTGTCGAAACCTGAGTCGCGTGAATGAAATTTTTAAGTGGAAATCACGAGTGTTACATTTAATTCTCCAATCAATCTCATCTCTCCAATACGAAATTCCTATTGGTTTAGATTTGAACCGTCCACCTGAAAGGAGCAGTAAATACAAGGAGACAGATATGGGTAGACACTTGGGCCAAAATTAGCCTGAGACTTAAAAATGTATTCATAGTATCCCGTGGATATTATTTTTATAAAACTTTTCAAATATCAAATGTAAAAAACATTTTCTACTTCAGAAATAAAACTTTGTTGGAACTCGAGTTGTAGCTTTACAATTCCATAATCTGGTACCGATATTGTACTCATACACAGGTTTCACATGCATACACCAGTACCTGATGATGACTTTGAAAAGTTATAACACGTAACTACTGTATTAAAGTTTCATTTCTGAAGTAGAAAAGTGCAATTTTATTTACTTTCCAGTTATGGGTTATTTCCACAATCTTTAAGATGTTGGATGTTCTGGGATATTTTCTAAAACAAAATCAGTATCAATTTTTTGCGGAGCCTTCAAACGTTTTCAGTACCCCAAAGGTGACAAAATAATGATAATATCCAAAACAATCGTAATATTAATACAATTAAGAATTTTAGTTACCCGATGAACAAGAATACTAAGTGTGAATGATGTTTTTATTTGAGACAGAAAAAATAATTTATTTTTTACAATAACTGCCACAGTGATAAACATACTATAAACTGCATGTAATTCCTGGCATTAAATAACTTAATGGAATTCGGCTAGTTCGGTAGTTTTTTATATTTTTAAGTACACAAAATTTCTTAATCTGAAGTGTTTATTTCGCTTAACTGAAACCGAAAACGATGCGATTTTGTTTATGTCTTAAGGTATTTATAGTTGCATCGTGCCTAGTTTTCTTCGCACATATATAAGTGAACGGGAGAACTAAGTTTGAACTACCCAAATTAGCGACGGAATCTGTAAAAATACGTCGAGAATTGAACCTTTCCATCTCCAACATCGTACCCGCACCGCGGATTCCGTCTCACAACCCGTCTCGAAGTGGGAAAGGAAGGAGGAGACAAATGAATCAGACCCCCACAATGAAAGAAACTGCGGGCATTAATTGGCAATATTTGTCAAGGGAAAGGAATTGAAAAAGAAAAGTTTCGTGGTCGGACGGGAATTTAAAGATGAAACCGATGAATATAGACTCAAAGGTTCACCTCCACGACCTACTAGCACTCCAGAAATCGGTGCCAAATGGTCCCGGAGAAACAAAACAAGGCTGTAAAACACGGCACGAAACTCGTATAGGACTGAGAAGGGGAGGAGAACGTTTGGCGATTGCGCACGCGAATTCCGCTCTCTCGTCCCCCCCCCCCTCAATCAGGGAAAGAATTTAAAAGTGGAAGCCGGAAGCGGCGCCAAAACAGCCTCCATCGCCCAACATTGTCTTCTCTCCCCTTGGTATTTCAAAACTGGAAGCCGCGGGGAATAAGGACAGTTCCAAAACTCAAATCGGAAAGAAATAATGAGAGACCAATGACGATTCGTATCCATTAATCGTTCACAATAATCCAAGACAATAAAAGACTTCGAATGGATCCGCGAGATGAACAAAGAGCAAGGATTACAGGAGATTACACCCAATCAAGTTATTACGAGCCGTATCCCGTGATTCTTTGCATTAAAAGAAACAGACATTCAAATGTTCATACACTTGACTCTGTGCATGTACTATTTGCTACTAGCTTTTTTAATCAAGTAAACCTGAACATTTTCCCCCTAATCCTTAAGAATTATTTTCGCGTACAAAAAATATCTTCAATGAAAATTTCACAGCCAGAATAGGCATTTTTAAATGGAACACGCGCTTATAAATAAGTTAAATCTACTGATTAACTTCAATTACTCACCTGGTATGGGATTAAGCAAAGTGATTTCAAACGACGTAATAAGCGCTAAATTAATTTTCAACGATAAAATATCATTGACAGCATTCATAACCGCAACGGAAGAATGCGAGGAAGATAACCACATTAGTAGTGTACGTAGCCAACGCAAAACTAAAATCAAATTAGAGCTGACATAGTTTTGGCCAAGTGAAGGTATACCACTCGCTTCCCAGGGAACCGGCCAAACGGGTTAAGGTCCGATTCCGAATATACTGTAATTCGCCAAATTAACCCATCGTACTGCCCCATTCCCTTCGAAAATTCAATCGGATTTCAAAGTTAAATAAGACAACACTTTAAGAATGCACAGTTTATACCGAGCCAACTTCAACAAAATAATTGGAAGGATAACAGAACGCTGGCAGGTTGACGTCAAGGGGGGGAAGTCTAAAGACCAACGAAGCTTCCTCATTCATCATCACCTTTCCTTTCCCTTCTCCTTCTTTTCCAGGGATAGTATTGTCTTACAGCACGTTTTCCTGGTAGATTTAAAAGGGTGGTTTCACAAAATAAATCATAGTGTATCTAAAATTATCCAAGAACCGAAATTCCAGAGAGCCATAGAACTCACCCTTGCCTTCCATGCCTGCGACTTTGGTCGGATAAAATTTTGCCAGAAGAGCTGTGGGGGAACAAGCAAAGGGATAGATAGGGAAAACAATCCTGAAAGTATGATAGTACTGAAGAATAAATTTGAACGGAAGTAAGGAGAGAATATTTTCCGGCCAGCCAAATTTTCATCACGAGTCGGAAATTCAACCAAATACATTCTGCAATGTTAGGAGAAATGGAAAGTTTAGGCCGTGGACCCAAAATAAATAAATCACATTAACAGTAATATACAAGCACGTTAGGCGTAAAATATTGAGTAGACTGACCAATGAAATTCAACTAACATGGCTAAAACTACCCTAATTCTACCAACGACGGCATTCAGGCGGTCGTTCCCACGTTGTTGAAACCACTTTTGATTGCCGCACCTATCCGAAACTTTCAATGAATATTCCCAGTGACAAAGAATTATTCAATGTTGTACTTAAGTGGGTGTAATGGTACAGCGTAATTAAAAACCACGAATTAAATTTTTTTAACTCCAGAAAATGAATATCTGCACTGGTTATGCGATTCTGGGATATATTTTTGCCTTAGGTATCTAAAATTACGAAAGATTTCAATATATTCAGCAAACTCCATGTCGGTAGATAACATATTTTTCACACTTAATGATGCTCACATTCATTTCAATAATTATTGCTTAAAATAACATGGAATTATTATAGCTGTGAGTATTTTAAAATGTTTGTGAATTTACATTAAGATGGCAAATATTATACTTCGAGGCATTCACGATGAGAATGATGTTCATGGGAGGAAGCGAAAGAATACCAACAGAAAAAGCATATTAATGCCTCAATGAGTAATATTTTACTTCACATAGGAGCTAAAATGGTGCCTATTAAATATTTTTACAGACCAGCATGCACGTTTTACTTTAAACGAAATTGTATACAAACTTTATTTAATGTAGGATCCAAAAACATAAACCAAACTGGGATTTTAAATCTCAGTTCATAATCACAAAGCTATAAATTCTTTTTGTTACCATCTAAAAGTGATCCTATGGAAAATGAAACAAAATAGCGACTCCAACACTTCCACGGTTGTATTTTTGAAACTGAGAGAGTTTTTTGGCAACTTCCCATTATATTTTCCGGGATCATCAAATACTGTGTCAAGCGAATTGAACACATGCCCGACTGAGAGTGCTATGAATCACATTTAATTCAAACCAGACGCCAATATATGCATTCGAATTTCCAATTTTCGCGGAAAATCTCGTCCTCCGGGGAAATTGGGAGAAACGAATCATTTTGAAGGAAGCTTTCCAAAAGGGCTCACTGACCTGCGGTGCACTTGAAAACCTTTGAAATATCTGTGACGAAATACGGTGCGGTTCAATTCGAGCAAATAGTATTCATTCGGTCTTATATATGTTTAATTTTTATCAGTACAAGGCAATTATAGGACATGATTAGTACTGATCCAAAACCTTATACAACAACGTGGCTAGTTTTTAATATTTTACCAATTTTAGAGCACTAAAAATTAGTTCAAACGCAAATTTTTGTTATAAATTAAACGGAATCGACTTTGGAGACATATTGACACTTAGGGAAAGTATTACGCTAATGACGGGAAAACAACAATTTGAAGACCAATTACAACGAGTAATTAAATCAAAGCAAGCAAGTAAAGCAATTAAGTGAGATAAATAAATTAAGCAAACAAATGAAAGATTTTTTCAAAAATGATTTTTCCACTCCCGGAAGGTGAAACTTTGCATGACCACTCTGTAATAAATAGTCCGTCTGGTAATTCATGTCATTTATCCTAGATATTACGCATTAAAAATATAAATTTCCTCAAATTTAACCAAAATTGACAAAAGCGGACGTTCTTAATATTTCTCAAAATCTTCTAATTCAAGCCAATGCTGATGCCGTGGGAAAAACTTTATGTAATAAAAACTGATGTCATCTAATACACTAGTGTTTTTTCTTTCTTCTTGCTGTTCTTTCTCTATTTTATTCTCAATTTTTATATTTTTATGCAACAAAATGGCGTTCGTTGTTTTTCCTAAAATGTTTACACAATGTAGCAATTTTGTTTAGTGTCGAAACGGCGTGCAACGAAGTGACTTATATTAAGTCACTCGCTGGAGCCTTCAAAAAGTGAATCAGAAGAGATAAAGTTGCGACTTTTCAGAAATAAGTAAATAAAATCGATGTTTCAATCGCGTGGCGTATTCCTGATTTGCACGCCGGCAAATGGGAATACGGAGACGCGGTAAGCGTAGGGATGTAGTATGGACGCGTATACATCGCATTTGCGATATTCAAGGTATATACCGTGAAACGACCTCCACAGCCACACAGTATATGGAAGACTTTGTGGGTTAATTTATTCATAGTCAGTCGGATAGCAGTAAACTCAGGTGGAAACGAAATACCGTTCTATTTTTATACAAGGCAGGAACTAACCCTTTTTTTCACATCTTGCTTTTGCTCTTGGAGGTGTGGCGTAGCTTTCGTATGTATATGCTTACATACCGCACATGAACTTTCATGTAGACGTACTCTACCTCAAAAAAAACATCCAAGAGCTGGTATTCTTTTACTGACCCCAACCCGAAGTGGAATGAGGAAAGGGTCGTTTTATGACACCGTGGGACCCTTTGGCCGGCCTACGAGGGTCGTTTCTGAATATATTTAGCTTTCCATTTCTGGTCAGAAATGAATATGAATGTTCTGCTCTATTTCATCTGTGAAGAAGATCGGCTGTGCTCTAGCATTTTGCGGAAACTCCTACTTCGTTTGGTTCTTGCCTTAGAAATATCCTGGAACCTTCCATATCATATCCTAGTGATGCTAGAGACAGTATTTCCTAAAAATAATCATATTGCTAACACTTCTGATGGGGTAGAAATATTTCTCTTATTATAATGAAAATTTCGATTATAATGACTGTAGCTAAGAAAAACGTGTGTCATTATGATCGAAATGTTCATTGTCTCTTATAAAAGGCTCTTCGGAGGGTGCCGGAATCAAATCTGCCGCTAGACTTCCATAATATTTAACCCAAGTCACGTGGTTTTATGGTTACAACGCTCACATGTGACACTGAAGACGACAATAGGAAAGGAATAGCTTTAAAACTCTTTCCATCAATGCATTATAGCACACATCGAAAGTCTTGGAACGAATGTGGCCTGGGGTAAACAACAAACCAACCATGGGCTAGACAACTGCGGTTGGGTTCTCCAACTTCTATTTCCAATTATGGAAGTTTATTACGAATTCCACAATTTGCAAAGATACTTTACAAGAACTAGCATCATTTAAATCTTGCCCTCATTACGAAAAATAAACCCAACGCCGTTTACTGACTTCATTCATTATTACAATTAATCATATATGCTATATATGCGGTTCGATTCCTGGCAAGGGCGAAAAATTTTCAGGTATGCTGGAACGAGACA
>LYUA01000429.1:943935-961683 GCA_002093875.1 Calopteryx splendens
GGGGTGGAAGATGTGGGAGTAGGTGCCATATTACCTAATATTCTCCGCGAGCCAACAAGTGCCTGGGATGAGCGAGCATTTTAAGAGCTTCTTTTGAGAAAAGGTTCCAAGGAGGGGGAGAATATTCGTTACGGCGAGAAGGGGAGGGCGGGGCAGGCTCGAGTGGGAGGGGTAGTCCAGGAGATGAAGACAAATGCGAGCGAAGGCGCTTTGGACGGCGCCGCCTTTTGGCCCCGGAACCCCGACGCTTTTAAGCGGAGCGACGTGGTACAACGGAGGTTATGGATGGAAGGCGAACGCTTTGCCAAAGTCCCGATATTCAGCGGGACGATGCCGATTTTTTTAAGCAATAACAACATATGGGATCTCCCCATCCTCCATAGGCGTAGAGCGGTGGGAAATGATCCCTAAAGCATATGCTGAGAACAAGTTGAAGTCCGGGAGAGGTGAGGAGGATTTCCCAACGTTATCCAAACAGATGGCGATTAAGATTGCCAAGTTCCACGAGTGTATGCAAAATTTAAGTCCATCGTAACAGAAACCCCTATCGTGACGTCAACTGTCAACAACGCCAAAAATCAAGTGTTTAAAGAAATGTGCTAACATGCTGGTCAAGAAATGCACTCCAGAGATAACTGACTTCATGTTTGAGTATTGCCAGAGTGATTTCTTCTCTTCTCCCGGGAGATTCTGGAGGAACGGCAGGATGATTTATCCTTTGATTTATTCGGATTTCTCAACTCCTGGTTATGATTCAGTTCAGCTCTCCGACCACCACTACATCGGGGATATGATCTAAAACCCACACTATTTAAGGAGGTTAGACAAAAGCGAGATACGACCAGATAAAAAATTCAAACATCGGGAAGCAGTAAAATAAGGACACATTAACAAGGCGGAGGGGTTGGAAGTACATGCAAATATTGGATTTGTTATATATTTATACAAATTTTCCAACATGGAGCCGAGAGAACACCACACTAATGACATTTATGATGATATTAATCCCATTTCGCACTTAAAACTATTCGCAACTTAGGTATAAGGTCAACTGCCAAACGGAAAGAATCGCTTTCTCTCGTAAACTTCCTGGCAAAAACACAAATAGGGAAACACTAATGAATACATAAAAACACATATCCCAGTAACACATTTTTTTCCCATGTGTGGTAGGTTTGTGAAAAACAGGGAGGTTTTTATATTTTCAAGTGGGCGGAGCGTTCAGATGCAGACCGGAAGGTCCAAATCAGAATGATTTGGACCTTCCGGCGGACCAACTCCTGATTTGGACCTGAACGTTTCCAATGAAACAAAGCAATGTTGTTTTCTGACCACGGGTAATTCCGGGGAATCCACAGGGGGTACACGGAAGGAAGCAGCCCACCCTACATTATTTGAGCGAATTTCTCAGTCAGAAGCATTCGATATCGCCTTAGCCTCGGCCTCTACTGCCAAAATGATGTTCGGGTTGACGACTGTGGGCTTACCGGACATTGTGCAGACCAGTGGACGAAAATTCGACTCAAAATTATTTGCATATTAGTCGAGTACTTCCAAGAAGTCCAAAAGGACGTCAAATAATTTATAAGGTGGATGGTGCTTCCTTTCGGAAGAGGGAGGTGTTGGCAGGAGGAGCAAAAATTGGGCCTGAGTACACGTAGAGGGCGGAAGGGCAGGGCGAGAGAGAGTTTTGGACACGCGAGACATGACCTCGGGCTCCCACATTATATATTTACGTACGCACCCTCGGAGGTGGTCTCACCCCATCCCAAGCCCCACTCCAACCACAAGAGTTCAAAGGATGGGGACGAGTGAAGTGACAGCGATGAATGATATCAACTCCGGGGCGGACGAACGGCAAAAGCGACAAAAGCAGGGCGAATCAGCGATAAGGGAGCCGAGGGCAGAATGAATGGGGTGGAATAGCAACCGAGTGAAATGAGGGGCGCCGTCGGACGCACGGCGGGGCGGACCGCCACATTCCCTCCTTCCTTCCGCCCTTCGGATCCCCTTCAAAAGAACGCCGCTTCGCGAGTGTGATCCGCGAGGACTCATTAACCACGGCGGCGCCCCGCCACTGACATCATTAGCAGGTGCGGCGAGGAGGTAATACGCCATCTCGACAAATACTCACGACGCAAAACGAATTATTGGGCAAAGCGGCAATTGAAACGACTGGCATGTAGACCGCGAGATCATAGTTCAAGATTTATTCGTCTTGAAAGCTGAAAAAAACACTCTATCGCGTACCTATCGCGAGAGAAATAAACTACAAGCTATGTGGGAGTTAATTAGGGATCACATTCGTTGACCTAGTAATGTGATAATTGTGAGTGAGTGCTAAGGATATTTCACACTCAAAATTTGAAAAATTAAATGTGAAATGCATTAGGCTAAACAAAATGTAAGTAGATTAAGTATTTCTAGCAAACAGCGAGGTCGGCCTATTTCTCTTAATATTTTAATTGCCTATTACTATCAATTTTTAACATTACAATCAGTTGGATCCAGTGTCTATGCCCAAAAATAGTACGGTCACATTTATTATCTGTTGATTTTTTACTTAAGATTTCTAATAATAAATATTTGTAAATTGCTTCTTATCCAATTTTAATTACAGTGAAGTCCTTAAGCCATTATCACAAACTAACACGAAAGAAGAAATATCAAAAAGGTCAGTTCCTAGTTAATATTTTATAAAGCTTAAATTTAGCAAGAGATGATACTTCAGAGGCAGAGTTATAAATAGCTCACTTGTAGAAAAAAATCACTTTGGATTAAAGAAATTAAACTCTTAGCCACACTGGTCCCCAACATTTCCCAAGTAAATTACATAACTAAGCGGTGATTCCATCAGTCTCTATAATTATATATTCCACTAGTATTCATGGTTCGGTTGCAGATTTAAGTTTACAAAAAATAAAGTATCAGCCATTCACTACTGAAAAATCCCATAAAATCAAATACGAGCAGTGATAATTGAATACTTAACACCTTGTGAAACCATAAGATCAATCATCTTCCGAATGGCTGCGAGGAAATGGCAACAAATGAGGAAAACTCTAGGCCAGCTATAATTATTGCGTTAATGTCACCACTACAAAACATTATCAATACAAGCACTTTTTACTTAATTATGGAATCCACTCTCGAAAAAATCATCGACTTTACAAACATTATATGTGACTTTAAAACAAAGTCTTTTAAATTATCTACCTCTTCGAACATTCGTCTCATAAGCGGCAGTAAACCATTAGAGCAACTGAATGACTGACAACATAGCGACAAAAATTAATCTTACTTTCCAAGATATCAAAAATCTCACGAAATGACAGAGTATATACCGCAAAGCTCCGAAAACTACCAAGGTGTAATGAATGAGGGCCGTTCATAATTGATGTGGATAAATAACAAAAGTCTCAGAATGGCTCAAGAATCTTCAGAAAGGCTGAAGGCGGTAAAACGCGTATCATCGATATTGAGAACATCAAAATCCCAGGTTTGTTTTAGTGGATGAGGATAGCCTCGTACTAAATCTGAAATATACAAAATGAGGACAGGGGGAAGGGTACATATCACTGTGCTACAGGCAGTTTTAAAAAGAACTGTTGTGTCAAAATATAATGCATCTTGAGTTTAGCTGGGAGTTTCCACTGGGATTTGAACATGCGACCCTCCGGTTGGGAGCCGAGAGGTACATCCAGAAGCTTTACCGAACTTACTAAGCCCGTAAGTTGAAGAGACATTCCATAGATCAATGGAGTCCAGACGGTTTTATCCTCAACGATTTGTTGTAGATATGTGCAATGGTGACACAAGAAATGCTGTCATGAAAGCAGAATTAACTATTTACTTAGCTCCACTTTGGTCATAAAATTATTCGAAATAACCTCGTATAATTTCTTTTTTTATATTTTCACAGGAATTCAAAATACAATATTATTTTTCAATATTATTTCAATTTTATTTTACAATATTATTAATAAGATCTCCTTTGGAGGAACGAAAATTCTTGCGAAATAATCCAAATATTTCCTGCGCCTAATAAGGGAGGCAATAGAAATTGAAAAACAAGCGAACCATTTCAATCGCGAGGATGGGTACAAATTAGTCTAACCTGGAAGCATTTATTCCAAGATGATGAGGCTAACCAAACATGCAACGGTCGAGAGGGCAAAAATGGTTAACGGCAAGCGGTCAACAACTTTGCTACATAGGGATATCTATATATATAACGAAAACAATAATTTCGACATTTCATCCTGACGATGCGCCCAGCATGACGCGAAACGTTGGGAATTAAAAAATATAGCACAGAGAAGCCGAAAAATAATATTGTATTACCTCGCATTACTTTCCTTCAGACATTTATTAGCATGTAATCTGGAACAAACGAATATTAAATCAAATATTGAAAACCATGGCTATCAAAGTACGGCATAAAATTTACTCTCCTACTCAAGCATATATGTTTAAGGCTGTAATAATAATGGCACGTTTGCAATACGAACAGTCGCGTGAAAAATAATGATATGTGCTCTGGTATGTAAGAATGGAATATGGTTTTTAGTAATTTATTCTCTTACTCTGCCTTACAACTGCGGTCATTTAGGAAGTAAAATACTCACTCGTGTTGCAGTCAAACCCACCGTAGGTGAATTCGCAGATGTTTTAAGTGAAGTAAGTTATCTATCTAAGACAGGCTTGGTCATAAAAATGTTTGAGTTAAATGAATGAATGAGAGGTAGCCTTTATCGCGATTACCCGCTTTAACCTTTATCACGATTGAGTATTGGCGAGAATTCGTTTTAGGCCTGAAAGCTCGGAAAAATGAATATTAATTTCTAAGAAAAGGAGTTGCACTGCCACTGGTGGTGTTTAAACGTTTTGATATCCCTGGTGAGAACCAGACTTCAGGTAGTCCGCGGACTCTATCATGAATTTCAAAGAATTTAATTAAATCAAGTTGTAAATCCGATCAGTTTTACGGCTAATTCCCCCTCATGGAATGAAATAATAAGCCGTTAAGGTAAATCCTAAATGAAAAATGACAAAGAGAAAAGACAAAAGAGCAGTTTCGACTGAACTATTAAATGAAAGGTAGCAGACACGAGGCTGAGCGAAAGTTACCACAAAATTGTTTCTCGCCGACCTTGAAAATCGAATCGTTTTTAATGCATCAATGCGTCGTGCTTTCTCAAATGAACTCCTAAGGCAATAAAAAACAATGAAATTACTCAAGTCTCAATTTTAACCGCTGGCCGACCAGATATAAATTGTACAAATGCTACAGGAAATCGCACAGTTTCTCGATTGCCACGCGAGAGGAATGAAGTTAATTAGAACCAGTGGCGCAGACTAAAAATCATGTGACCAGAAAGGCAATTATAAGATTTAGAGTCAGAATAAGGAAAAATACCTCCCGTTATATTGAAGCTCATTTCTAGCAATAAAATAGATTGCATTGAACTTGAGCACGAGGAAAATGGTTTATTTCCATGGCTGTCAAAGAGCGGGCATATTTGGGAAGGCAGTGGAATTGATAATCCACACAAAGTTTACCTAAAAATATGTTCTTTTAAAATAACGTGCGATCATGATTTGTGAACCACAAAAGACGATAGTAAACACTGGAAAAATTAATTAGCAATTGGATCATTCCTTAGCTCGTGGGGTATAATTCTACCACCGCCTGGAAAGTTATATTGCGATGCATTGAATTTTCCTGTTGAGAGAAAAATCAGCGAAGGGATTTAATCCTTAGGATAACTTCGAGTGCCAAATTAGATCAGCCAAAAAACGTTTTAACGAATACAAGAAAATGGATCCACTTTATATGTCGGAGGAAAAGAGAAAATTTACGGAAGTATTACCAACCCCAATAACCCGAAATAGAAGGGAACAGAGCAGAACTAATCTCTTGAATTTACGTCTCCTTTTAACCTTTTATTTACCTTACCTTATCTCAATTCTCTTCTCCTTTACGATTTAGCCATACGTGAATACTAGGAGAGGAGAAAACCGATGAATTCTAAGAATAATGTAATTATCCCAATGCAAAAAAGAAAAAACCACACAAATGTGAAAACTTAAGAATAAATAGTTTGAGGATTCATGCAAAGAATTGTTATATAATTATTATGCATAAGAAATTATGACAAAAGCGATCTACCGAAGAATGAAGAGGAAGTGGAAGATTACTAAAGTGAGGATCAATTTGGATTTAGAAGAAGTAGAGGAGATGGTATTATTGCTCTCAGACTTATAATAGAGAAGTGAACATATTAATCACAATTTATTGGATTTATAGAGCTGGAGAAATTTTTTGACCATATGAACTGTAAAGATAATGCTACGCAACCTAAAAGAAATTGGAATGGAAAAATATAGAGATGGATATACACTCAACATAGAGAACAATCGGCAATTCATGGAATAAGAATAAGGGTGAGGCTTATTTTGCGGACGGCATAGATATACTAGCAACTAAGAAAATATTCCTGTCAAAAGTAATAAAATTTGTGGAGAAGAGGATGAAAGTATAACCTCCAAAAAAAACAAGAATAAAACCAAATGAATGGCCTGCACCTGCAGAGAAGGGATCGATTAAAGAAATACAATGGGGAAAGGTGCACATAAAGTGGTGGAAGAGTTTGGTCATTAACGCAGCAAGATCACCAGGATGGAAAAAGTAAAAAGGAAATAGTAAGAAGAATATGGCAGGCAAATAAGGCTTTCTATGGGACGAAACAGCCGCTAATGGCGAAAAGTACGAACCTTGACATTAGGAAGCGGTTCGTTAAAATGTAAGCATGGAGTTTACATTCCCACGACCATGAGACATGAAATACAAGAGCAGCACCGGAGAGAAGATCAGAAGCGATGGAAATGTTGTGTAACAGAAGAATGATGAAAATATATAAATAAACAGAGTAATAAATGAATAAGTACATACTTCAATGAGTGCGAGAATAGAGAAGTCCATGTAAGAAGCAAAATGAAGAAAACTATTTGGAAACATCCTGAGCACGATAGTTTAGCAAAAACTATACGGAACTAGTACGTAATGTTAGTGGAAAAGGAAAACAGAAGAAGGGAAAGTAGGCGAGGAGATGGGGATGGAAGACTTCAGCACAAGAAACCATTAAAGAAAAAGAAGAGATTGGAAGAACAGCAGAGGATGGAGGATTACAACTAGAAATGATTAAAAATGGTTATGACGGATAAAAAATACATACTTAATAACATTTTTATATAAGTTCTCACGTAGAAATGGGGAAACCATAGACTGTTGAATTTTCGACATCACTTCCATTTTAATGTAAGTCGGTTAATATTCGCACTCAAAGCGATGTGTATACATTCAGAAAATTAGATTAAACGTTAAGAAACAATAGCGGTTGCTAGTAGCATATTTTCGGCATGTAAATATGCTGATTACCACACGTTGACAGAGCTTTCACTATAGAAAATTCACCACTTTCCACTCAATGCGGAGTGATATTTCAGTGGTTACAGAGTTCGTCTACTGACCGCATGGCCTGGATTGAAATCCAGATGACGCATCTGGACATTCCCAACAAACACCAGCATGCGTAATTTTTCTAGAAAAAGATCCTCCTAACCGATACATGAATTTCACACGCCTTAGGGCTTACAATTAGCATGAGGTGATATAAAATATCAAATCAACAGTCGGGGTAACTATCTCTGCTCATGTTCCTTGGACTAATTTCCACACAGAGAAGCACGAATCCCCTATTACGCAAGATGTTTTTTCTTTTTAAAGTCCGACCATGACCTCAGACGTTACGTACCATAAGAGATAAATAGCTGGAGATTTTATCTTGGAGAGCTATTTATCGGAATTGTGAAAATTTTATCTCTAAACGGAAATTAAGCCGCGGAATGGCAAGAGTCGTCATTGGTTCGAATGAAATCAGAAAAAAAATAAATTGAGGAGAGAAATTTCGTCATTTCACTGGGGAAGTTAGATGCAAGGCGCACTCCATTCCTAGCGGAAATATTCTGAATCACATTACCTACCCCCAACGCCCTCTCCAGGCAACCTCCTGGTGAGGAATGGAACAGCGGGGTCGGAGAGGAAGTCCGAATTTCGTGTTCGGTCTCAAACTCAAAAGCAAGAGGATAAGGTTATTCAGCGAAGATGAGAAAATGTACCGTTAAGCTCCTCGGCTTATTACAAAAGACGTCAATACAAATCTAGACAAATGAGCACTCTTGCAGTCTCTATGATGAATTCTCATGATACTAAGGAATAATGCAATAAGCGTTTTTGACCGACTACACGCGTAAAACTTTCTTTGACATTCTCATTAATTATCTAATGTAAATTCAAAAATAAAAAAATTGAATACGTGGAACACTCGACTTAAAATTTACGGAACCAGACTTCTTCACATAAGGTGAAACATTTCACAACACAGAGAAACAATTTATTTTGAAAGAAGATATGACTCGGTAGCAGAAGTAATGAGTGTTAAGATCGCCGAAATATGATTCAAGTTCATTTATTCCAGGAAAAAAAACTTTTGTTATTATGATGTGTAAACACGAAAACATCTTGATAAAATTAAATGAATTTGTCGTAATTCACGGTTTAAGGATATAATACTTTAAATATGTGAAACGATATGCAATAGGTAGGTACTCTCCTTTTGGTGTGCATTTTCTGATACTTTTCAAATTGCATGAAGATTTCTACCAAAACGCGTTGGTATCCAGAGTTTTCGATAATTTCCGCATACCGCCCTAAACAGTAGCAGTACGGACTTTTGCTACTACGTGCCACTTGGTGTGTATTTCAGCTGCCAGTCTGCCGAGCGGAATATTTAAGTGGGCACGTGTTTCTAGTTATTTTTTTTGTTTGTTACACTGTTTTTCCTTGCCTGCGAACTCCGAATTGACTTCCCCTGTGAATATTGCTGCTTTGCTTCAGGGTATTTACTGTACATACATGATTCATCGGCAGTAATGACTCTGAACAGAGAGTTTGGGTCATCTCGAACTGTTGCTTGTAGCCCAGTGCACACCTCAATCCAATGGGCACTCTGGGGGCAAACTTGGCTGCATTTCGTCCCATATTCAGTGAAAACAGCGAGAATGTATTGACATGTCCCATACGACAGTCCAACCCCATTGCAATGGATGTCTACCTCCGGTCATCAAGGATGTCACTTTCGCGATCGTTTCTGGAGATGTGCATGACGACGGTCGACCAGAATGTTTGTCAACCCGCAGCTTGGCTCTCAACCATCTTCGAAACGCTTTTAAAACTCAAATGTTCTTGCTTGGCATAGGGCTTGCCTACTAAAAGCCTCGTTAAGCATTTGGTGGGTTTCAGCAGGGGTTTTCTTGAACTTAAAACAAAATTTAATTCAGAAAACTTAACTCCTTCAAATCAGCCATCTCGGAATTCGCAGACAGAGAAGAAACGGTGCAAACTGTGAAAATAAAAACTAGAAAACACGAGCGTTCACGAACATGTCGCTTGGCAGACGCAGATAAAACACACACCAAGTGCTATTTAGTTGTAGTAGTTCCTACTGCCACTGGTTTAGGCGGAATATTCGCATCATCGACAACTTTTGGTAGCACCACGTGTCAACGTAAGCATTACATCTACCGTATTACAATCAGTACCCATTCTAGTCTTGCATTATTAATATAGTAAATGGTAAAAGTAAACAAACAACAATTTATTTAATACCAAGACTTCTTTTGTCCGAATCCTCTCGCCTGACATTAGACGTAGCTCCAAATATGGTTGCTACCTCGTAAGCATTTCCATTACTGCGCAAACACAATATTCATTCGTAAAGGACCAGCTCGCAGCTAGCACCACGCAATCCCTCCATATTTATAACCCAAAGGTCAGAGCCGCAGACAAATGTTCCCTTAGTTGAAACCAACATTACTGTGGGTGAGAAGGAGAAGGGAATTCATCCCATACGAGAAGCGGAGGGGGGGGGGCGATGAAGGGCTCCTGAGCAAAGATTAAGGGGTGGGGAAGGGTTACTGCTCATTAAATGGGAAACAATTTATCCGAGAAATGTTTGAGGTCGGGCCTGCTCTGAATGATTAGATGTTGGAGACGCGGACGGATTTCCATGTGAACATTCAAAAGAGAAGTGCGATCGCAGGATGTGCGTTTCGGTGAGCCCAGCGTTTTAAGAAGAAACTTGCCTCAAGAAAATAATACATACATTTTTACATAGAGAGTATAATGCAGGAAAATATTTTGCAGAAAGAAAAGTAATTTTTTGACCTAAAATGGACAGGTGGTATACATCAGACAGATAGCCATTCGGGCACGTTCCCCTGCGACCCTCAATGGTTGTCGAGCATTTGCTAAATATTTCAGAGCCTCAGAAAATTAATGAAAAAAATATTTGAAAAGATTTCCAACTTTTTCAACTCAATTATGATAAAAAGCTATAGGTAGAATTTTGGTCGAATTTTTGGGTTATGAGTTCGCTACCTTGGCTTCTTCAAATGAGTTAGCCAAACCAGAATCCCTTTCGTCCCGTTTAGTCTTTTTCACTCTCCCTGGAATCCCTGGCTTCAGACTTGAGACTTTTTCACCCTTCATAGGATAAAATTTATCGAAATTCGGATAAATAAATTAATTTTGAGGTTAAGAGAAAGTTTTTTTAATGGAAAAATACCATAATTTATACCTGCTTTGAAATAACCTGGAATATCATCTGAAGAAAATCTGTATGGTGAAAAACAATATTGGGAACTTTAAAGTAAAGTATTGAATTTCCATTACTTATAAAAAGTACCCGACTCCAGGGCAGTGAAAAGAGTTGACTGATATGTACAACTAAATATTTGTTTTTAATATCCCATAGTTAAACGATAGAAACCTTTTTTTCCTATTTTACAATTGTTAAAAGCTATTTTTTTACAAACGTTAATTAGTAATTCAAAACAGAAAAGAAGGAATTCACATGACTCGAGTGACTTACACTGCAGTGTAATAAGGGTTAATATTTGTACGACGTTGATGCGTGTGGAATATTTTTTAAAGAATAGGACGCCTTCCTTTTTAATTGGTTAAATTAAGAAAATAAATAATTCTGGTCTGGGCCCAAATCCAAACTCCCGATACATATTCAAAATGAAGTCTAAATGGTGCGAAATAGCATCTCTCCCAAACTTCTTCACTCGGATACTTCTCCACCCTTTTTTTTAACAGAGACAACTCTTTCTATTGAATATCCGTTGATATTCCGAGCGTCTTACTCTCAAGTTAGATCCGAGATTTTAGAGAGACTCACAAGCACGAGCACTCTATTCACTCTGCACGCGTCTACAAGTGCGAAGGTGAAGGGATTTCTTTCCACAGAATTCATATAAAGCGCATTTTCTGTCGGAAGACGGAACACAAACGTATTGCGATCGCGTGTAAGAGAGTCGTCAACAGATTCACTAGCCATGTCTCGGTAGACTTCCTCACGATGGGTGAATAAAGTAGATAATGTAACTAACCGATTCAGAATTCATGCCTCCAATGTAAAATGAGGAACGGCGACGGAGGGAATGGAAGGAGGCGAGAGAGGGAACACGCAGAGTGGACGGCTTAATACGGCAACCAAGAAGCAGCAGCAATGCTGACGCAACCCAATGAAACGATGCGGCAATGTCATTACGCAAACTTTATACAGCGACCATCGTCCATTCACACACGGCGAAGAGGGGCTCTTAAAGCAAATATAAATAGCTCATAAAGGTTTTAGGGGGACGGGGGAGTGCGAGGGGTGCTCACACACTTACACGGAAATAGATCCGCGGCGGAGATGTGTACTGTAACATTTCGGAAGCTGAACGCACGTACACGAAGGCGTAAGCGCGCATACAAACGTCCGCAGGGAGACACCTGCGACTGCCGTTTAGGATAGGAGGGAAGTTTATGGGAACTGTTTCGTTATGTTCCGCTGCACTCGGTTGTTTGGGGAAAGGGCCTCGAGGGGCATCGCACGCCTGAGAGACGCGGACATAACCTGGATCTGCTGGCGTTTCCTACAATACTGACCACTAGCATCGGAATGTGTGCGAAGGTGCAAGTTTTTCATCGCAGTGATACACACCATGATGCCGCGAGATATAACGACCACTAGAGAGATAGAGCCTACTTTGACACAGGCTACTTCGGACAGATAGGTATAACTTAGTAATGAAGATATCCCGCACTACAGTATGTAGAAAGTTTGTTTAAGTCCATGATGCTTAACGTCATCCATCATCCATCAATGACATTATACCAGGCGAAGGAGTTGGGCTATATGGATTTACTGTTTTAGAGAACAGACGGGGAAATTTTTCGCAGGATATTGAGACGAGAGGTTAAAATAATGCATTTTGGTACTACAAAGTCTGGTTCCACAGTAAGTAGCAGATGTAAGAACAAACGCATCTTAGGGGAGGGGAGCGGACCTGTAGCTCTTTGACACCATGAAGTAGAAAAAGAGAGGATGAAAGAATCAGAAAATTGGTATAGATTCGTAATAATTGAGCGACCCCTTCGCGAGAAATATACTTCCGACACGCTGTTTCGAATAATTAACTGCTCCAACAACAGTAGTCATATACGCAGTACGCAAACTTAACTCAGTAATATCGAGTATATTTAGCAGACTCTTCGCCAGAACTATTATTTAAAATGTAACGATGAATTTAAGTTTTTAAAACTTGATTATTTAATTTCATTTATCATATATAATCACATGTGCAACATACTTATTTACGCATGTACGATATATGAATAGAATTTGTTTCAGTATGTAATGCATCACATTGGGTACATAAATTGACTGGCTTTACAATATTGCACAAATATTCAGGATGAAAAACAGTTAAACAATATTAAACCAATGTTAATACGAAGAAATAACTCTAGCAAGAAAAATATTAAGTTTAAATTAATGTTTATATCTTCCACACAAAAACTCATCTTGTGATAAAATAGGATTACTAAGAAGGCATTATTTTGACCATAATTTGAAATATAAGTCATCAGCCTAACTACAACAGCAGAAAACCAACTTTACCCTAGATTTTTTACCCTAAATTTAAATGGTTGCTGAAAGGAAAACCGAGAAAAATCTAGCATCTACAGACACAAGCTGAGATTGATATGTTTAACCAGAATGACAGTCGTAACTAAACGCAATTAACCATTGTGACGTCAATTTTCAACTGAATGACACTTGACCTAAGTTCTGATTAGATAATAATCGAATACGCTTTCTTCTGTAACTATTCTATAATGCACTCTTACATATGAGTGGTTTCCTCCTTAACTTGCATTGATCAATTAAAGGAAGAAGTAACAACCTCTTAAATAATTAATTAATTTTGTCGTGATCAACTTCTCTAAGATACTCAAGGATAATTATTTTGTTTTTTTACTGAGTTAAGTGAATAAACAGTAAATGATTCTCTAAATACAATTCAAGAAGAATAATCGTAAACTACTGAGGCCATTATGGAGGCACCAAAGTACTGCGTGAATCTGAACATCGATTATTATTGAATGAGTATGTGCTGTAAAAAGGACACGAGCTTTCATTTAAAAGACCATTACTAGTTCGAAACGTCAGTTTAATTGCCTAAAGGGAAGAGGCAGGTGTATGCAGCAAAATAATTATGAAAAATTCCTAACAGGAATGGAATATTTCTTAGATTCAGGAGGAAGCCAAGCAAGTTTCAAGAAGAGACCAAAATAATGACAGAGTTGTTATTTTAAGATTACAGCGATTCAACAACGGAATGAAAATAGAGCTAAGGGCCATATTCAAAGACGATATCACTCCTCCCTCATCTTGAGTGAAAGTTTGAACGACCGGGATGAGACCTCCAACAATGTCGGCCGAGTTCGACTGGTGGACAAGTGCTCGCCTGTTAACCCAAGGGTCGCGGGTTCGAGTCCCGCCTCGGGCATAGATGATTGTAATGATTTATCGTTGGTATTATGATGAAAGGTTCAATGTAAGAGAGGGCGTTCAAGACCTAATTTCGACTGATAAAGTCTTAATTAATATTATTTATTATCATTAACCTCGTCCACAAATATGGATTCATAAAGTAATCTGAAACATACACGTACTGTTTTGTGACGTTTAATTTGGCATTAATTAATTTTATAACAACTTACGGTTATTTTGCGTGCACAGTTGAGTAATTTACATAATTGTTTTGCTTTTCTACTTCATAATGTTTATTTTTACAACTTATGAGGAAAACAATAGGAGTTTTTTAAATATCTTTATTATTACAGCACGCAATAACACAGAAAACAATGATGTAGTGATAAGTTATAGAAATAAGAAGACGTATTAATCCTCGAAAAAATAAATACTATCGACTGGGATGTGAAATATGCTATGTGACCTTACAATGTGAAGTCCTGAAGTAATAACGATGCACACTTACTCGTGTATAACCTGCAACACATTTCGTGTTCCTAGTCTTGTAAAAGACACATCCGTGATATCAGTTGTGATGACCCATAGTCGTTTTGAAACATAAGACCGAACTTTCGTGCTTCCAATACACACAATTATCGTTTATTTTAGTCTTTAAACATTATTTTACTCATTTCGTTGTATTTTTATTGCTAATTATGTATTTTTTCTGATTTTAGTGCTTTGAATTTTTAACATATGTGCTAAATTTTGAAGAAAACAAATTTCTAATTTTTAGATGTGTTAGTGTTTATCTTAGGTTTATCTGGTGTACTATCAGTGTCTGTTACATTAATTATTGAGAATGATTTAATTACTGAAACGTATCGTAAGTGAAAGAGTATACGCCATTGAATTTTTTTATATTATCAACATCTGAAATTTTGTGCCCTTGACTATACTTTTACATTAGATTAAATTATTTTATTCCACGTAGGATTAAATGAAACGTTTCTCAGCAATGCAACACCTGTTGAATTAATATTTAACTACTTTAGTTTAAGTTAAAGCAGGTGAGTTACGGAGAGCCATGAGATCATGATGAACTTGTATGTAATTTATTTTACTAAATGCACCTTAGATACCTAAAAATAAAAAATGTAACAATTTCAAACGGTAGAGGTCCCTAGAGGGCTTAATATAAATTGGTTTCACACACAGTGTTTAAGGGGCAATCTTAGACGTTATTGGTGTAATCTACATCTTATCTTTGAGCATCTTAGAGCCAATATATTCTCAGTTTGTTAAGGTCTAGGATCAAATTGGATGGTTTCAGGCGCCACTTTATGGTAGCGATTCATACTGAGACAGAAACACCTAGGTTTTCCACATAAACGTTCATTCACGACCTAGGTTCCGACTTACCCACCCATCTGATGATGACTGTGTAAGAGGAATCTAGGTCGAGAAAAAAAAAGGACGTTGGGGATTACGACGAAAAAGGAAGTGTTTCTATCCGTCTAGCATTAAGCTAAAGTCAAGACATTACCAACCTTAAGAAGTATTACAAGTTATACCTTCATTCTCATTTGGGTTACTAATGTTAGTTACCATTATTTTTTTCATATTTTTGTCATTTTATTCTAAAATAAGATTTATTTGGGAACCTACGTTTAAATATTAACAAAAAACTATAGGTTATATCATTAGCCTATTTCGTTGACATTTTGTTCTGTGAAGATATTTAAATTTACATTCTTGATCTTTCATTAAGGAAGTTATGATTTTAATTGTGTGCAGAGTACATAATACCCAAAGCCCTATACTATCATGAAGGTACATCGGTCAAACCTGGGATAAAAAATTCCCCTTGGTGCACAAACAATTTGTAATGGTTTATAACTACCTACCTAGTCTACTCCAATTGGTTCGTAAAATAGCGCTATTTTTCACAATCATGAAGTGAAAGAGTTATATACATGTCCAATCAATAGGATTTCTCTTTGTTTCATATTCAGGACCCTATATAATGTTATGTATTTATATTTCTTTTATGTTACATTATTGTTTTCTGCTATCATTTTAATAGCAATTACAAGTTATGAAACCCCGTTATACACTTCTTAACGCATACAAAGTGATTCTATTATTCTTGAAATAAATGAATAGGTACTTATATCAGCACCAGTAAACAACGACAAGTGATGAAAATGACGGACTCTTATTGCAACATAAGATCATTCAAAAACAAAGATGATTGAAAATAATGGTAGTTTCACACAAATTTTTCAAAACAATGCAAAGGGTGCAAAGCCATTATATGAAGCCAAACGGCAAAGATGTATAATTCTCAGTAGGTAAACAACAGTTCTTCGATCACAAAATACTGAAATGGAGTATGAACATAAATGACTTCACTTGCAACCAATATGCGGTTGGCACTTGATGATGAATCATGACGGTTCAATGCAGATTAAAAGGCTTATATCCTTTGAGCAAGCAAAACCTAAAATCCCGTACATAGAACCTAACGTAGGACTGATACTTTCATTTACGGAAATCAAAACATGAAGTTTCTATATCACTATTGTTTACATTTTTGCGCTTCCTTTATATCCGTGTTATACAATGGCCAATACTGACATAACTGCAATTAACTAATAGCTTAAAAATCACTTTTGGATACGTAAAAATACTCTTTTCTAAAACATTGTCATGATTTCGTGCTTCCGCAAATACTGTTGGTCCGCTAAGTTTGCTATCTACCCACCAAAAACCTTCAAGTTACCCGTTTTCTCCAGTGTCATTGACAGTGGGTAAATTTTTTCTGAGCGACCTGTAGCTTCCATTATAGCATGCATATAATAACGCAATAAATAAAAACCACCAATATCAAAATATGAAATAAAAATACAGTCTTTGAAGCATAGGTTCGAAATAATTTCTTGAATACACGATCAAAACACAGACACACAGGACGCATTCCGATATCTTGCATTTACTCCGTGACTACCCTTCCACAGCTGTGCTCCTTGGAGGACGGTTGCAGGGATTAATGATGTCGCAGAGAAAGAGTATCATCTCAGAATACTTCGGAGGACCGGACAATCCGACAAGTGATGTCGAGCCGAGACGAAGGGGCGTCGTCCCTAGAGGAACGACTAGAAATACGACCCTAACTATAGCTATCACGATGGAGTTCAAAGAAAAACTAGCAATTTATCAATTGAAACCGTGAGTAAACTAATGCCACTATTTCTTATGATAAAAACAGCTGTAAAATTAAAGTAAATACCGGCTGCTTACCATAAAAAGTATCCTCAGTGAGTCGAAAATTGAAATTCTCTCACCAGCCACAAAATAGGACGAAAGTGGGCGACAGAAAGTATTTTCCTTACCTGAAAAATAAAAGAAATGAAAACCGTCATTTTTAAAATTGCAACAAAAGAATAAGTGTCTTATGATTCATGTTAATACCTAAGGGGTTACAAATGAATGAGACATAAAAAAAACAAGAAACTAAAAATTGCACAATATTTCAGTATCTACCATATTCCACCGTAATAATCTAAATCACATTAGCTAATGGATCAGTGGATGTATAATCAATAAAGAAAATAGAAATTGAGATTAAAAAGAAAATATAATTAAGAGGGTGGCTTTCCAACTTCGTCATCAAAACATTGATATATCGGAGACCATAATTGCGAATGACTCGACACCTAGGCCCGTATTCAGAAACGCCACCACAGTATCCACTACCATTACATACGTCATCAATTTGCCGATGTAGGGAAGCCGACCCTACAAACGGTAT
>LYUA01000429.1:1024043-1036649 GCA_002093875.1 Calopteryx splendens
ACACACACACACACACACACACACACATATATATATATATATATATATTTACTCTATGGTTCTGCCCTAATCTATCAAAACCCACCGGCGAACTGGACATACATGGATGAACATGCAGTAAATACTAATTTTAATACACCTTGCACATATTAAAAATATAAAAAACGTGTCACCCGTCACATGTCACCCGTCCTCGGTAATAGAAAAACAAGGTTTGGGAGAAGGGAGTGACAGTAGATTTTAAGGATGCCACAGACGGAGTGGAGAGAAAGAGCGGACCTTTTGGCAGTATGGGGCGTTGGCAACAACTGGGAACCATGTACAACTACCCCGCCTTTCCCTTAGCCTATTCACGACTGTCAAACTGTCAAAGGGAGGCAAAGTAGAGGGAGAACGGGGAAGAGAGGAATATGTAATTTCGTGAATTTCTCACTCCTTCAGGTGTAAAAATGCTTCCCCCGGGGGGTTCGGAAAATACCATGAAAAGGGGAGAAAAAGAAATCTAGAAAAGGGAGACGTAATCTTATGTTCTTATCTTATGTGTCCTCTGCTCGTGTTGTGACCGCGAAATGTGTGAAAGGAAAACGATACCTTTGACCTGTTCGTTCACAAATCGGTGTCTTGTATTTTGTCTATTTGTTTCAGCTTATGACTCCTGATTAGTGGGATAGGATTAAATTAAACAAGAAAATACAACAAATGAGAGGGTTTGCGAACACTCTCGTTCTAGACTTAATTAACAGTCGCTTAATGCTTTGTTTTCATATGCCTGTTTATGTCATTGCAGCTAAACACAACAACAAAATATTTGCTCTGTACTCCTTTCAGGTAAAAAAACTTAGCCTTCATATTTTTAGAGATGAGAGAGAGATGAAATTAAAATTCATTCTACTAAGCCATAGGAGAGCAATAAGAAATCAAAGGCTACCTTCAAAATCTTATCACAACATTTTCCAATTATGCGACTAGCAAATGATAACTTTTTAAGAGAGTTAGAGAATAAATTATGCGTCTTCAGCCGCACTGAGATGTGCTCCGATTGACATTTAAACATTTTCAAGTTATTTTCTTATTTTAAGTTCGGCAACGCTCATTTCAGCCTCCCAAAACGACTAAGTAAAGATCTCTTAGCTTGATCCTTTTTTTACTACCGTACCTTTTCTAGAATAAAATTCGAGGCCCCACTCAATGCACTTCACAGAAATACACGGAACCCTTCACTCACACCTTATAAAATTATTCACGGAGTTTTTTAATTACGCTTGAAAGTATTTCGCCATCAGCACAACTCATAGTATCTCTGCCACTGTGCCTCCTTATTTCGCGGTATTTACTTTACGCGGAGAGTAATGACACTCATGTGTATAATGAACTGAGGTGATACGTTGACGATAAAATGAAGTCTTAATTACAGTTTACTTTACGCTCTTTTATTCCTGTAACCGGCACTTAGAAGCTAAAAGTGTCAAAAAAGTAATTGGAGAAAGGGATGAGTGAACAGAAAGAACGTGTAAGGAAAATAGTTACAGAATTCAGCTCAAATTCAACTAAAGATATTCATCGTTTCAATTTTCACTCGGCAGACATCAAAAGGTACTAGGCATAGCTCGAAGCAACGAACAAACAAACAAAAAAAGGCACCAGACACGAAGAACCCTATCATTCAAGTGTAGGTAATGATGCTGCCGGCTTGATTCAATAAAATATGTCAATTGAGAAAATAAAAGAACTTGGGCACTTTAGGAGGAAAACCACTAAATAAAGACAACACAAAGGTGAAGGAGAAAAACTTTCACCATGAGACATTCATGCGACAAATATCATTTCGTCGAATCAATCGAAGATACAGCATAAAACTGTAGCACGGAATCAACAGAATCATAAATTAACTGCGGCTTTTCATGTTGTATTATATATTCCCGCCCAAATTCAAATCTTTGGATGCTCTGGGTGGACTCCTAAGCTTCTGAAGCACATAAACCGCCCTGGCAATAGAACCTAAATGAAAGCAATAAAATTATGTTGGCATAAAAAGCCCTTTTTCATGCCATGCGTGATCATAAACTCGGAACACGCATCGACAAATGACAGGCGAACAACCGACACGAATAAAATCCAAACACGCCTCCCGGCCAAGGACCACGACGACTCTCACACTTTTGACGCATCATTTATGCGTCTCACTACTACCCTCCTACTACTTTGTGTATATAAACACGTCTCGTGTGCGTCACCGCGCGAAAATTCTGACATCACTCACGACCGAGCATTAGTATTTTAGAGGCGCGACAACAGGTCTCGGGGAATTTATCGCGACAGTCGCTTGTTTTAGAATTCACCCGAGGGGACGGGCCTCATGAGGAGGATATCTCCCGTCAACACCCGAGGGCGTGCCACACCGTGCCGAAGACCCCTCCGCTAGCGTGTGGTTACCAAGGAAACGGATGTTTCCAAGGGAGAGCATCGCCCGCTGCGCGTCGTCCTCCCTCCCGTCTTGAAGGTGTTCGAGATCTCTCAATACCCTTATTAGGGAGGACGTCCTAGGGTCCGGTGTGTAAGAGATCAAGCAGCCAATCCTTACCGTACGGTCAAACTTAGCGTTCTTGATTCACTCGTCCGTTGTGCATACAGGAGTGTCATTCGACGTGCGCTTGTGCTCTTGACCAGTGGAGACGTGGGTGGACGACGCTGCGTGACTAAAGCGAAAATTCTTTCAGCCTCTTCCTGGCCGGATTTTTAATATATACTGATAAAAAATCCGGTGAGGAAGAATTAGAGAGAGCGGGGGTAATAAAAGCCCAATGCTCTTTTAGTAGCATGGCCCTGGCACCATCACATAGGAGTCACCTTGTAAAGGTTTCAAGAATTATACTCTAATATGCGTGATTGTAAGCCAAATTATTATGAAAAAAACTAGTTAGCTATGAGTATGACGGGATCAGATCAATTCCAAAATTCCATCGAAATTATTCCGCCGTGATTTGGAAGATTCTGGAAAAGGTCTCTCGGGTTTCAATTCTTCTACTTCAATTTTTGACGACACACGTTCAGCTCCATTATCGGTGCTTCACATCAGTAAGTGCAAAGTATTCATTTTCGGACTCTTCATATTCGATGCGAAGAATTGAGCTTGTCGGCTACAAATAGTTCTAGGAAGGTGTGAAATCCGAAAACCAACGTATAAGTTGAAAAATCCATAATATAAATATTGTAGTTTTCTACCTTATTGTTGGTTTCCAGATTTTACATCTTACTACATTCATTCGATATTTACGATATATTAGAAAAATAAGTGGAAAAGCTAACTGCATGCAATCATGAGAGAAATTCAATTAGAAGGTCAATTTTCGTTTTAGGTATATAACGAAAAATAAGACTGTATTTCGATATCAGATGACGCTGACAGCAATACCAATGAAACGTCGTCAGATAAACTGGACCTCTTAAAATACAACAAGTAACATAAACAAGTGTTTTTACACATTAAATAATATAGGAATCTTATGGGGCTTTCAGGAATTACCCAGACTTTACACAATATTCATTTCCCTGACTTAAAGTTTGCAAATCAACTTTAAGGAAGGACGCCTGGGAAGACTGAAAGAATTAAACAGACCGAGCCTATACTTCGGGGAAGACAAAGCAGTGGCCCACGCAAAATTCGTCCAGTCAAATGAGAGATATTAAGCAGAAGTGAGAAATGTAATTATTTTATGATATCCTTAATATCAATGTAAATATTTTGATACCATTGCTAATATCAGAATATTATGTAAAGAGGATGTTTAAAAACTTTAAGAAATGAATAATTATCACACAAAACAGCAGCTTCAATAAATTTGTTCAGAAACCCATCCAGGTAGTATATTCGGAAAAATGAGTTCACATCTATCTGATTAATAATTTAGCCTTTTTTTCAAATGACATTAGAAAAAGTGTTGCTTGATGTTACAATGAAACATCAAAAACAAGGAATAAAACGATAATTATGCAGCAAAGTAAGAAAAGAAATAAATAAAATAAAGAACAATCATTTTCAACTCTAAATTTCAATACAGAGATACCTCACCTATGAAAACGATTTCCGTGATCCTCTATCTCGTATTCTGCCTGCAACAGAGGGCGATAAAAGAGTTCACCTTTCACTGGCTCTATAAAAAAAAACAAGGCGATGGAAGAATGATGATACCCCTACTCCACGTCAGTCTGTTCTGCTTTGTTACTTGTCGAGGACTTCGTAGAACCTTCGGTTTATTCTTTCCAATTCCCCTTCCTAAGATCTTCGCGACCCTTCTCTCCTCCCCCGTGATCTATTTTATGACTTTTTCCCGATAAAAAGAAAAAGGGTGGCAGAAGAAGATTTTGACGGGGCGCGAGAGTTCAACGGTGCTTTTCCGATGAATTTCACGCGAAATCCGACATTGTGCACGTATACCTACTCTTGGAACTGCCGTTTCCTTTCAGTAAGAGAAGTCTTTAAGACTGAGGACCGGTGAAGGCTTTTAGTGTTCAATGCGTTTATAATGCCTATTCATCCTTATGCCTATTTCTTATACTTGACAAAATACTCGATAGCTTCTCTACTATTATTTCCAAAATTTTAAATTCTTACTTCGAGGTTATCCGAAAAGAATGGGACCGTTCAATTTGATACAAAATCTCAATTTTATTAATGAATTCAGTATCTAGATCCAAAAATGTTTTAAGTCAAATACGTTTTTGTTCTTCAGCCATCCTTTAACTCGTAAAACGAAAAGGAAATTACCTCAAGTTACCAAAAAGCCTCCAACTCCGTTATAGTTATAAGATAGACTGTAAGCAACTTGGTGATTGGATGGAAGCAATTGGTGACGCAGCAACTATGAATATTCACTTCAGCGAAAAGATATAACGATATTTAGGCGACTTTCATTCGGAAACTAGGCGACAGATTAAGGAACAGAAAATAGGCTCTTTAAATACGATAATAAAAAAAGTCGAGGGACCATTTCGATGAAGTCAGTCGAATCATTGACATATTTCAACAAAAAACAAAATACTATAATGAGAAATCTACAAATCAATGCCAAAAGCTAAAATATAGTTACATACGGGGTATATTCTAGGGTACGGCAGCCCAGGGAGCGCTGAGTCCCTGACAGGGAGGGCCCGGGTTCGATTCCGGATGACGCTTCTGGGTAGTTTTGTGATTTTTCGGGAAGCAGATCTTTCCGGGAAACCGTAGATAGCACAGCTAAAAGGAGCTCCCCCCCATACGCTGATCCGTGAGTTGAAGGCTAGGTGAGCTAGTTCCCTCACATATCAAACAAATACTCAGGTTGATCACTGTATTTTATACCGATATCTACACTTAAAATAGAATCAGTAACCATTGAAGAAGGAAATAATCAGTATTACAGCCCAGGAAAAGAAGAAGCCCACCCGAAATTTACTAACAGGAGCAGGGAAGCGCTTCGTTAAATTATTAATCTGGAGCACTCTACTCAATAGAGGGGGGACTTGGGTAATAACAGTAGCAGAAAATAAAACATTGGGGGTGTTGTAAATGTGTTGTTATTGATGAATGATAAAGATCAATTTGACGTATCGAACAAACAACGAAGTCGTTCTACAAAGAATAACAAAAGGAAGAATACTAGTGAAAACTCTGAAAAGATGAACGCATACGAGTCGAATACGTATCTTCATTTCTGACACATTATGGCACACAATGGTGGCCTTTTGAGGATCACCGTCGAGGGAAAATGGAACAGGAATAAGAGCAGAATAAGGCCCCAGATGACATGCATGAAAAAAAATAATGCCGGAATGTATTAGTCCTAAAATCATCAGAATCGTACAAAATACTTAAGTGCGACATTTTACGTTTCTTCATTCTACGACGACAAATACCTAGATAAATGTTGACTTAAAAACTTATATTTTTGCCGTAGGATTTGACGAACAGAACGTAACATTCAGTAGATAAGAATTGTTCAACTTGATGTGATAAAGTTCCTCAAAATACTTTGAGGATCAATAGGAGCATTTACGAATACGACTCAAGGAATTTACTGATAACTCTATAGGCACAAATGGAACTAAACGTGTTATGGAATTCACGTTATAAGTTAAATCTAACTGGCTAGCTTCATCCAGAACATTTTATTGTCTTGCTTGAAAAAACAAAGACTGGCATGATGTGAGGTTACCTTTTACGATTCAGCGCTAGGAAGCTATAAATAATATATTTGAACAAATGTCAAAAGAAGTTATAACACTTATAATAATTCAGGATATTACTGTAAATATAGGATCAGGAAGATAATCAGATGGAGATTAAAATATATCGAAACTGAATATTTAAAATTGAGCAGATAATTGCAATATTTTGAAGTTTAGAAATTTTATGCATAACTTTTTAACTATCAAAATTTTAATTGAATGCTCATGTAATTTTTTTTACGATTTATCTCACTTTTTCTTATTACCTATACCCGTGATTCGTTTGAGCATTTGTATATGTTAGTGAAGATGGAAAACGATGGAAAGAATGTTTTATTGCAAATTTTGAACTAGTAATGATTATAATGTGCAAAATAAAATATAAAAGTTTTCAAAACTTTGTTAATAATTACGGTAAACTATGTTTTATTAAAAACTATTTTGCAACTTTTTTCGAGATATTCAAAGATATTTCCCCTCTTTTCCAAGATAATATCCCAAAACCATTTTGGTCGTAAAGATTATTTAGTACAGTGCATATGTATATGTGAGTGTATGTATGTATGTATGTACTACATAAAAATATACATGCATATACATACATATATATATACATATATACATATACATACATATACCCACATATATATACAAGCACACACAAACATGTATAAATCAGTTTCATACCGTCTTATTTAAAGGTTTAACATATTTAACAGAGAAATCCATCAATTTGACAAAAAAGTGCAGAAGATTATTGTTTGGGAGTTTTGGCCAGGTTTTATCGAAAATTCCCCACTCGGCGACAAATAAAATTAACACTCCTGGTAGGGGAAGCCAGTTCCCTCCGCCACCTGTCGTTTCCCAGGAAGTACCCAGTCCCCAGAAAAGTCACAGACCTTTGTTTCATCTGGGAGCGTCTGAAAGCATCACCCAGATTACACCCTCCGATCAGTAGCCAAACAAATTAAGCCATGACCATTTACAATTGGTGCGTACCTACTTAAGAAACATAATGGGAAAAGGCACATCCCACATCGCATCAGAGACGTAAATTTTGGGAGGATGAAACGACATATATTATGCCGTCCACCTTCATAAATTCGTGCACCTCCTTCTTCATATTCTTTCTCCTATCCAAAATCGATCCGTTTGATAAACCGGATGACATTTATAAATGGAAAAAACTAAATCCCGTTGAGCAGCCAGGGAAAGATAAACGCACAGAAGTGAATCCTTGCGCACCGTCTCGGGAGGACATCATAAAAATCGGATCGTGGTCGAGTTATCACCGAACGCCCGCCGACATCTCAACCGCTTTCCATTTTCGCGACTCGAAGAATAATTCATCGAGTGCCGAGGCACCTCATGGGGTAACGAGGCCGTTTGTTATCCCCGCCTCCCGAGGAGGGTGGGAGGTGGACAAGAGGGGGAGTGAGACGGCAAAGAAAGAGACATGGGATTCAGAAAATATAGTTCAGTTCTACCTCCTCCTGTCCCTCCAACTTCCTCGCCAACCACCTCCAAGCCATTCCGGGAGGGAGAAAATGACGAGCCGCACTTCCCTTACGCCTTATACCGATCTTCTACGACATCGTGGCAGGCTTTCTTCCTTTCTTTGCGCCTCTCATCGCGAAGCGATAGGAATATTTCATCATCGATTCCACGAAAAGGTTATCCCTGTAGAAAGGAGATAGAACCAGAAGATACGGCGGGAGGTAGACGAGAGAGCGCACACGGGACTCTTTATGTCCAACGTGATGCACGAGAATATAAGGAGATTTACTGCAGTCTGCAACTATGTCTATTACAGACCCATTGCAGGACGGGTATCGGAAGGTCAGGGAAGGACATCCGAGCTACTAGTGAATGTTTATTCAAGTTGATAATATAGAAAACATTTTTCAAGGGCAACGGACGTGCAGCAAGGTAGCAAGCATAGCAGAAAGTAGTTACAATTAACTAACTAAAACCTTAAATACGAGCCTGGCAAAATGCATCTTCTTCACCATTTGTTTGGGACTGTCTAGTAGTAAAACTATCTTTCGCTTCGACATAAAATCCTGAAAAACTACCCATTCCATCGTGCATTGCTCTTTGCACTGATCACCTGTTTCTCATTATTTATTTATCATGCCTGTGTATTCCTAACTTTCCGTGCAACCTTTTAATACAGTATTCGGCGCACAGTTATGATTTGGAATGTGCACATGTCAGTTTTTTCTTCTTCTTGTGGAATGGAATGACTTCTCCAATTGTCTCTTCGTGGTTTCACAATATTTTTATAATTCTTCTGAGCGACCAAATTTCCCTCAATTTTAATCTTTTGCTTGCGAAAAGTATCAATAATTTTTAATCACAATGGCGGATGGAAAAAATAATAAAAACGTGACAAATTTGAAAAATGAAAAAATACGAAGAAATTCTTAAATACCTCTAAAAAAACACAACGCAACAACAAAAACAACAAACCCCTGTGAGAGAACAAGGTTTGAAAACTCATTAGTATTTACCCACGCAGAGTTATATCCTATTATGTAAAAAAAAATTCCGGGAATACACGTGATACATTTTGAAGAATAAAGTAATAGGGGAAGGTATATCCATCAAATCGCAATTAATCTTTCGAAAAAAATTTCTCAACGGAGGAAGATATTTCAGAGAAATCATTAAGGCTCAGATTTCATCTGACTTTAGTTTTTTACCTTTTCGTTCATACAGAGCGAGGAGAACAGATCCCTGCTCTCAGTAAGGTCCACAGATTATTTTCAGTAGATGTGAAGAGATTAAAAATACTTTTTCTATTAGTACATAAAGTTCATTGCTCACCATATATATTAAAAACCTGGCTACTGTGAAAAAACTTTATAGTTCTCAAAGATTAAAACTAATGACTCTAAACAATGATAGGTAACATAAGGGAAGTATGTTAGATTAGAATGTACCATAGCTAATAATTCCTCCTCGCTAAGAGATACCACTGCAAATTAGTATAACTCTAAATCATGAAACACTATGATACGCATGGATCCCCTACTACCAAGGAAGTTCGTTGAAAACCTACTCAGAAAATCCATTAACGGACGCAGAAAAACTCACCAGATGTGTGTATTATAAGCGGTACATTAATAGACTATATTCAACTGAACCCAAGGAACTAAGTTTTAGGCATGAAGAAAGCCCGGTAGCTTACCACTCACCTGACAAATAGTTTCAGCGACAAATGGGGAAGACAAAAACTACATAAAACTTTTACCATTCACATCTCGTTAAAGATAATAAAGAAAAAAATTGTTAAGGCCTTATTTTCCGTACCAAAATATAGGTCCTTCGCCTAGACGAAAATGAAAAGGCACAGCAACACAAAATGCTAAAAATAGCATCCACTCATACACAAGTAATTTGCGTTTCATTTTATTTATAACAAACAAAATTAGTTTGATTTTATTTTATTGAAATATTTTCCTCCAAAGTTAGATAAAGAAGAAATAAAATAGTGAAATAATTTTCTGATTTTTTCGAAATCTCTAAGTGAATATCTACTGTAACGACTGTAATGATTATGTATTTAATTCAGAGATATTATAAGACTCTGTGGGATAATAATAATGACTCTATTATGTTAAATTAGAGGCATAAGGCCCTCTCATACACTTAACCATCATACATCATAAACGTCCATTCCCGACGCGGGACTCGAAACCGCGACCTAATGTTATGTTCTGCTCGTATACAGGTGGTCTGATTGGGCCGGCTTGTTGAGATAGAATTCGATTTTCTTAGAAGCAGCCCGTAAAGAATTACGAAAGAGATTATTTGGTTTGGGTACATAATAAGTAAATTTTTGTCTTTTCACAACATAGGATGATAATATTTTACCCACGTATATTATTTGTAATACACTTATAACCAACCACCTAATAGTTTATCGGCCTCTCCGCGGAGTAATTCTCTTAATGTGAAAACCGATGTTATGAATACTATATCCGATTGAAAAAATTAAGAACTTCATTGCACATTTCAACGATTACTTAAAGTTAACCGAGCAGAAAAAATGCCACATAAGGATGTGAGGGAAACCTTCATGCGCTTGCATGTGCCATTTATAAAAAAATTCAAAAGCTTTCATTATTCCAGAGGAAATCTCCATACAGTTCNNNNAAAAAAATTCAAAAGCTTTCATTATTCCAGAGGAAATCTCCATACAGTTCGCTTCGAAAAAAAAGACTTTTGCTTGACCATTTTTCATAGCCGATACACACTCATGAATAGATTAAAAACATATAATATGTAAGAAGCTGTGACCTAATTTCTACCGCGATTACTGGTGTAACATAAATTATTCATTTGTACATAATTTCAGAGAATTACAACAAAAGCCTTAAAATTTTAGTAAACTCCTTATTTTTTCACAACACCAGCATAAGTATACAAGGTAATTCTCTCTTCATAGGATTAATTTAATGTTTCAATAATTACTAACAATCGGCATGTTAGAATAACCGCTAATGATACGGTAAATACATGGAGGCCTGGTGGAATCGGGCCTTAGTGTTCGGTGGGAACGGTATTGAAAAATGTGATATTTCTAAACATAAAAAGTGTATTCCAAAAAAAATTTACTCTATATGGTATAACGTTGGTTCTACTATCAGTAGCTAAATCCGCATCCACTTCTCTGTCCGAGCTATGAGTTCATTGATATGGAAATTTCCCCAGTTATCTGAACGAAGTATCCGACGCATCAACGCTTAAATCCCTCAAAATTGGCATGAATATTTATTTATGTCAAAAAATACTTCAAAATATAGAGATAGGTACACATAAATACATATGACAAGATTAAATATCGTGTTATATCAATTTCATCATCATGGAAAAAAAGTTTCCCTATCATCTATATCCACCAATGACGCTGTACCAATTCTCAGGACTTCTACGAATGCCGGAAGATCATTTAATTTATATTTCTATTTAGTTACGTTACTTTTGCAGTAATGTTACCTCTCTACCGTAATTGTGAAGTTCAATTCATACAGATACTTTAAATTAGATACCTCTCATTCAGTCAACTCCTTTATTCTACGAAAATTTCCTTAAGGTTTCCCACTCCATGAACCACCTCCTCGAAATCCACGAAGCAAAACTAAGATAAACTGCCTACGCTCTATATACCTTCCAATTTCGATCCACTGTACCAACTTTGTATTTAATTAAATTAAAATAACCATCTCACCCGCACTTCTCACATGGTACTACTACGTGATGTTTATTAAAATTGATCTAAGGAGGTCTGCTGCCTACATTTCTTAATTATAAATGCTAAGACATCCCAAAAAAATGTATTCCTATTTTGCACAAAACCCTTGTATAATTATATGGAAATACACATTTTTTCCAGCTGAATTGTTCATCTAAACTTCTCGTAAGCCCTCAAGCAATGGACCCAAGAAATTTTCACCCAACTTCCATTCCCTGTCTATTTAAGATTTCTTTAACAAACACTCTCCAACGTATTCTTTGTACATTTCCAGCCTTTCCTATATATTATTTCCAACATTTATTATATTTAGTATATCTTTTTACCTCGTTCTTTCACGTTTCTGCATAGCGTGCCCGGTTTTTCCTTTCTCCAACATTTCTTGATAATATCGTATTATTATTTCCACCACATACCCTTTGCCCTAATGGCTTCTCGAATACTTTCGAAATTTAATACTGCACATTAATATCCCCATTTTCGATTTAGCGTGCTTCCATTTCCTTCTCTCGTTCCTCTTCCTGAACATCTCAACTATAATCAATAGCCACATTCTTTTCGTATTGTTTGTCCAAACTTTTCTTCAGCAGTTCTCTATTTGCTGTTAACTGCATTACATAGTGAGAGCAATGAATAAAATAATTCGATAAAAACTCCAAGGTCGAACTGCAAATACAAATATTAGACATGAGAGATGATGAACTTACATTTTATATAACGGCAAACCAAAGGAAAGCCTCCGGACGGAGCCAATTAACGAAAAATTCAAGAAACTAGATTTCCCGATGTATTTCAGTAACATCTTTTCCACATACAAGCATGTACGAGTATTGCACATTTAAATTTGAGACGCCACCGACTCCTTTACCAGTATTGTTATGATTAGAACATTCTCCAACTGAGTTTTTATCCACGAATATTATCCAATAGCAACAAAAAACTTAAAAAAACTTGAGACAGCATGGCTACCCAACATTGCTGTAGCTAAACGTGGTAACATTACCGTGAATATAGTATTTTACTCACGAAAAAGGTTTAAACAATAGTAGTACCGTCAATATCTCAAAATTTATGGTTGTGGATAATGAAATTTGCCGGCCTCGGTGGCGGCTGGCTAACGTCCTCGCCTGTCAATCCAGAGG
>LYUA01000429.1:1059905-1094697 GCA_002093875.1 Calopteryx splendens
CTCTCCCTCCTTACCATGACTCCATGCCCCCTCATCGATCCAAAGTGTGACCTTCAAAAAACCCCTTCCCTAGCGCCACGCCCCACTTTGCCACTGCACACCCCCTTCCTCCCTCATCCCCCCCTACGTCCCCCAACACGCTCCTCAACCTCCCCCCGGGACTTCCTCCACGTTCCCGATACCCCACGCGGCACGGCGTTTGCTCTGTGTCCTAACGGGGTTGGGTGGGAGGAGAGGAAACCGTGAAAAGTAAAAAGAGTAGGTATCGGACAAAAACGGGAGTGAATGCGCGCACACGTTAATGACCGTATGTATATATACAGCGGGTGAGTTATTTAACTTTACCTTCCTACAGAAATTAATTCGAGATTTAATAAATATTGAAATATATTTCCGCAGCAACGAGGCGCACATAGAGGGGAGAACTTAATTAGAAAAATCGAATGTCACTAATTGTATTTTTCATTTGGGAATCTCATACCATTTCTATCTAAATTGCAACAAGAGAAGGAAAGACATTTATAACTTTGCACTTTCGTAGGCCAGTGGTAGATACTAGTCCGGTTGCAAAATTCTTAACTGTTATTAATCGTAACATAATAAATAAACACACCAATGAACAAATGGAGTGCCTATTCCGGCAACCTAAAACCCTAATAACCCTGAAAGAAAGTATTTGGTTCAGGAGAAATTCAAAGAACATCTTTATAAATGCTTTTATCTCCACTTTTGTTGAAAATTTACGAAGTTCCCGTGAAAAATGCAACATTGAGTCAAAACAATTTCTACCCTTAGATTGCGTGAGAGTATACATCCTAAATTCTTGTGCGCACTTCTCCTTAGGATTATTCCTGAAGACAAGGTATGTCAAAATTATTTTCAGATTTCCATATAATTTATTAATTCAACATCTTAGATCGTTTGGGAAACATCTCGGGACTTGAGATGGGTGAATCCCCCGGGATATAACTAATAGACAGACACACCAGGTGAACACAAACACTCCTCCCGATACGTGAAGGTAAGGAAAGTAATAATAATTCTCGCAAGGGCCTTGCGCTGATAGGTAGATTAGTGCAAAGGCTGGAGAAAGAGAATGAGGCTGAAGATTCGCCGGGGATAGGGAAGGGAGGGGGCGGGGAACTATAAGGGCACGTGTTTGACGGATAGGAGGCCGGGGAGTTCGAGGATTGAAAACTCTCCACGAGTCGGATGGCTAAAATGTAGCAAGTAGACACAGGGACGTTCCCGGGGACGACTTTTTCCATTCACGGTGATATAATTCCACTACAAATGCCTTGAGGGTTCCCCGTGTTTTGAGAAAAAACACCGAGAATAATTCTCAAGCCAAGCCACGCACCGTTCGCTGTCTCGATAAAAAAAAGCGTCGGGCATACCACGGATATATTTACCCGTCCTGAAAGAAATAGCCAAGTTGCGATGTTATGATTCAAACCGACGAGCCCATTCTGCGTTCGTCCATTGAGAACGTGGCCAAAAACAACGTTAACGTCTCGCTAATGTCTGAGAATGTTCGCGAACGTTAGTGAATATTTTTTTGTATGCTGGAGCAATCAGATTTAACCCGCTGAGCATTCTGTCGATTTCTTCTCTTCATCGACCTATTGGAACGTGCATTGGTACTCAGCCGGTTGTCAACGGCCGGTTGAATCAGAACCGATTTCTTTCTGCACTATGTTTGCACATGTATCTTTGTGGGACACCTGTTGTTTTATTTAACTTTTGTTATTTAAAAATAAATTATATCTGCATCGTATTTTAAAATACACAAAGGTCGAGTTTGAATCTACAAATGGAATGGACATCTCTCCTAAAGACTTCTCTAACGGACATCAACGAGTGTTTACCAAAAAGAGAAATCCTAATTTTACGAGAGGGGCACATATGTTGTTCTCTTCGTATCAACATTTAATCAATGAGGATAACCAAATCTTTGTTTATACATTTCACCGCAAAATCCATATAGTCGATTTTAATCTGCAAAACCGTTAACGAATCATTTAGCAATTTTGCAAACTCATTACGAATAAAAATGGGGCCACGATGAAATTTTACGGAATTTCCTCTCTAGAGTCCAAAAATCTCCCTTAATTTTTCGTTCCATAAAATGAAATGAAAGAATAGAAAAATATTTCTGGGCACACTTGCGCGAAGTCTAACATGACAAAACCTATGGAAAATGGGCGTGATCTGCCTCGTGTTTTTCGTACGTCCTCGTTCTGGTATCACCAGGATGAAATCCAATAAGGGATGGTAGTAGACAAAATGAATGCGGAAAGGAAATGTTTGACAAATCAAACTGGAACACACCTCACGAAACCATGCAAGAGGAGACGAAGGAAGTCAAGGGGTTTAGGTCGGGCTAGTCACGATAGCGATGGGGACGCCGGCGCTGTGTGCGGGAAGAGACTGGGAGTGGGGTGGAGGTACATATGTACGAGAGTTGGAGTGTGGCGGGGAGGCAAAGCCCCACGCGAGTGGTGGCAACGATATCGGCGACGATAAGGGAATAAGAATAGCAGGATCGATGTGGGCCGATATAGTTCACCACTATTGTAGTCCTCGTTATGTGGATTTCGTCCTTTTTCCCCCGATAGTGGGAGGGGGAGGAGGAGAGAGAGAGGACGGTGGAGAGGGAGGAAGCGACGATTGCGACACGAGGCGATTGGGGCCGACGGGGGAGGTAGATGGGCGTGGGAGGGGAGGGAAATGGCTCGGAAGGAAATCCAAATGGTAATTCTTTCGTTTATTACATGGGGAGTCGAGGATATTAGAATTGTTACTTAGAGCGACCGATCTACGCACGGAAGCATTCTCCGGCGGAAAAAATCATTGAGTCAACAGATAGAAACGAGTTCACGCATTACAATTTTATTCCTCTAGTGTAGCAAGGAGTTTAAGAGGTTTAAATTTAAAAAATTGGAGTGGCTTACGACAAGAGAATAATCATCGAATCGACATAAATTCAGTCACCACGATGCGAATGGAAGGCTAAAATCTAAACAAGCTAACATTAATAAATGGCTGAACAAGGATGCAACCTCTCATCAGTAATGCTCAACGCGTCATTGGTACAGGAATATTATTATATATTATTGGTTACGCAGCTCCTTGTTTGAAGTAACTAGTTCAAGGGATGATGGGATGGCTAGAACACTGGCTTCACATCCACGCTCTCACCAGGCACGGGTTCGAGTCCTGGTGGTGGAAAGGTTTTTTTCAGGTGTAACCCGAGCCCTACTTGGGTGCTATGTGGAGAGATAACTTCAAGATCTACTCTGCCCGTTGGATGGTAGGATAAATTGTTGACATCTTGACGCATTTCGTTAATAGTAGGATATTGTCGACACCGAATTTCTCTCCACCCTTCCATTCTCTGAAATATACTACCTCTATCATATCACACACCGATCCCTAATGGCGCAAATGACCTCAGCTCAGGTCACCTCTCCTACTACTACTATAAACCGATCCATTCGGTATGCTTTTAAGCCAGGCGATTAAACTAGAACTAACAACTCTGGACATTGAAAATCTATTCCTTAACGAGTCTTAACTAGACTAAATATTACTTGGTATGTGAAGCACCAAGCATTAACAAGGAACTTTAAGGCCAAATAAGCAAAGCATTCTCATCGACTTCCAGATATAAAATTTTAGCGCACGCGAGTAGAATTCTAGTCTATAATTGCCAGAAAATATTACCATATGCCTAAGGAAGTTGCTTAATGGCACAAACATAAAATACCTGAGGCATTGCAAGATATTAAAAAATAACACACCATTTTCCACTATTGCTTACACACCATGCGATTGGCTTTGAAAAATGTACCTACACCAATACGGGTTATTCGCAGCGGAGAGATCTAAATGCAGGGGATAAAGTGTCGAATAAATCCATCAAAATTGACGGAAAAGAATCAATGGAGTGGAATTCAGAGCTGAGTTTGACACATAATTCTAGTTTATTTTACTGAATGCACGTGCCTACCATTTCACTTTATTAATGTTTATTTAGGTGACTATTTACTACTTTACTTTAGAGTTACTACTAATTTAATTTAGATTCAAAATTAAAAAAAAAATACTTGTGAAATGCAAAATATAACCACCTAAAATTTGTGTACAAAATGAAATGGGAACAACAGTTGTCACAATGGCTAGAATAAGAGATGAATTCTAATTAATATTGACTTATTTTTCTTAAATTCATCACAATAATGTAACAATACCTTAATTGACTGACATAGAGCTTAGTATTAACGTAGTTTAAACAATAAGTTGCTAATACAATATAAGTTACAAATACAAAATAAGATTAAGGCTTCGAAGGCCTAAGGAAGAAATTACCAATTGCAAATAACATTTATGAGAATTATCAATTAATTATTTCAGAAAAAAAGTGAGGGATATGCGGGTGAAGGCTTTTGCAAAAAAAAGTCGAACACTTTAAGACAAACCCTAGCTCTGACATTTACTTCATTCTAACATCTAATTGCTTCTCGTGATTCATACAAGGAAAGGAACCAAAATGCCTGCCTATTTTGCAATACCATCATCACAGTGCCCTGTCGCAGTGCGACGCATTGGGTTGAGAGAAAATGAGTAGGTACTTCAGAACATTATCTGGGAAGATGATTTTTTTGAGAGAGATGAGTTGAAATCTTAGTTTTACAAGATGTTACGAATGCCTTTCCCTGCAGCTCTAGTACTCAGTGATGATGTCAAAACTGAATGAAAAGATAATTTTAAAATTACTTACATGACAATCGTCAGAAGAAACCCACTTACAGTTGAGGAGATTTGAACACCAGATGTAGCTTCCATTTGTTAAGGGTCATTGAGGAATTTGGTAAGTACTCGTATAATTCGGTTCGAAAGTATAATGGTGGGAATAACAAAGATACTTTTATCAGTGAATTTCACCATTTTGCTAAATGCCATTCACTTTGAAATATGCGGTTGCTGGCACTAACTGCACGCTCGATTTCGATATTAGGCAACTTACTTTTTGTAACATTAAACCCACCCTCTGTTTATGAGGCATTTTTTATGAATCCACTTATGTTTTAACTCATATGGACCATAAACCAAACAGTGGGGTTGTAGTTGCCGTCGGATGATTTCGCATACACTAGAATGAGTGCCTTCGTAAATAAAAAACTGAAAACAGAGGAAAATTCTATTCAAGGGAAAAATGAGAGAGGCGAGTTTGGTTGAGAGAGGAGTAGCGAGACGGTTGAAATCCTGATCGTAGGTTGAACTGAAAATTCTATTAAAAACCAAAAGATATAACCATTCCGTGAATAAATTACTTACCTTACACTCCACTTCGGTATTGAGCCAAATATTACCGAAAAAACGGTCAATAAAAGGAAAAAATAATACTTAATTATTCCCCTTCTGATAACTACTTGATATTTATCCACCCACCAATGTGAAGCTAATTTATTCAACTGCACCCGTATATTCACCACTGAGTCGAACCAACGGTTACTTTTCTATGCGTAAATGGAAACATTATTTTTTATTTAACAATTATTTTAAAACAAAAACTTGCATTAGTTTATCGACTTAGTTTAGTATGCAACTAAAAGCTATAATTTTTGAAAATTTTCGAATTAACAGAAGTGCTATAAGTATATATTATAATTTTTTTATTAAAGAAGCTGGCATCTGCCGTCAAATTCTAATATCCTGATGTTATTCTAATTAGCTCAAATTACCTGTGCATAAATATATTCCAGTTCATCTACTGAAATAAAAATTTTCTAAGCAATTATTCCCGCATTTTCATGGAATAAAAATTTAAAAGTGGCTACTAAATTTTAAAAAATGATGCATACTTTATCAGGTGTATTTTTATGTGTGTATGCTAAGAAGATAAAAGCCCATTTAATGCCCTGCGGTCGGGGGAAAACCCTGATCATCTTTTATATTATTGCAGGAATCCAGCGAGTAGCATAAAATCCAATTCACACTAACGACATCAAAATGACGGCAAAATGAAAAAGAGAGAAAATTGGGAGTAACGACAGAGAATAAGACAGGGAGAAGGAGAGCCGGGAAATAAGGTGATGAAGGCTCGTAAAGCGAACAAAAGAAAGAGGGAAAATGGGAAGACATCCCACCACTCCGTTGCCATTGGCGATGACCTTGATGAAAAACTAGATACCTTAAGACCACGTGGGTTCATCGTTATCTCACTACTTCCTCCCGCTAACATCACGCCCCGCGACCCAATTCGCGCAAAATGACTCCGGAACTACATGAGGTCCATCATCCCAATCGGTCGTCTTCGGGGTAAAGCCTGCCGCGAAAAGCATATCGCCATCGGCAATCCCCTCGCGGATTTATTGCGCGGGATATATACGCTCTTCCCTTCCTCTGGTTCAGCACTACAACACGATATCCAAGAGTGGATTTTTGCTGGAAAATCCCCGCGAGACTTATTTACAAACACGACAAAAGCACCAAAAATTTCATCCGAATGGTTAAAGCTCAAGTGGCTATGGTTCGGGTACAAATTTACACGGCATTTTCCATTTAATTGTGAAAGACGATGATAAACGATACATGTTCATGTGTAATTTATTACCGCTTAACCCAAGTAAAAAAGCTTTAATTCAAATTTTGTTCGGTTCTCAATTCTTAACATATCAGACGACGATCAGAATTCAGTACAAGAGGTCTTCAAGAACGCGTATGAACGAAAGAACGCACAGGAATAATCAGCGCCAACATACAAGAATAGAAGAAGCATCATGGCCAGAGCAGTGTGCTTGGAATTAGGCCGGAGGGCATTGGATTACTTATAACATCCATTTGGAACCCTAGATTTTAGGCAGTAAAAGAGAGTAATTAGGGAAGAGTAATCCAATTAGTATCTATTAGGTTTAATTCAGTTTGTGCATTTTATTGCTATGTTCCTGAGGCTGCATTTATTTATAATCGCAGCGTCGAAGTAATTGAAATTTGGAAAACAAATTAATCCTCCGAAAATAATTTAACGAAGTTTTCTGATTTACTGGTTTCAGCACCTAAAAAAAATTTACTTCTCCGCAACGGATACTTTTTTGCTAACACTCCTCTTCCTAGTGCACCTGTAGCTCGATTTTTTTGTGTAATACTTAAGTCTCCACTCCAAAAATTGGGACTCTTAAATTATTATACATTTCGCTTTCTAAGGTTAATTTACAAGCGTAATTATTACAGTTAATAAAATACTAATATGAAAAATCTAATTTTAAATGTGGCAATCATTGATTTCATGTATTATTATCAATTACTTCCATGCAAGTAATTCTTGTTTTTGACCAGTTATTAGAAAAACCAGTGTTTGCTTTCTACGTAATTTTGATGCATTTTTGACTCTAGGCAACAATATATGCAAATAATTATGCGTAGGGATTTTATGGAGTTCAATTATTTTATTTCAGTAATTTTTTCCATCTGTGGCTAAAGTTATCGCAAGAATAGCTTTTTCTTTGGCTGGTAAATACCAAATATGGTCAATAAAAAAGGCTCTCCCCTATTTTACCTTTAACGTATTATTTCATTCGTTCCACACTTAGAATAAGCAATCGAAAATTTTCGATTTGCCATAACACTCCTGGCTGGTTATCAACGATAAGTAAGGGTATTAGCACTGCATGTGTTCCGATGGGTCAAATCACATCCTTTCACGTATTTGTAACACATCTCTAAAATATTTATACCCTCAAGAATATGTTTTTTTCCTAATGAGAAAACGAATGAGAAGCGCATTAAAATATGAGTGAACGTGTAAATAAATTGGGAATCAAAGAGCAACCCCTGATATTAGTGGAAGTCTAATAATTGAATTCCAAGTGAACTTCGACAGAGGGCATCTCTCGATCATAAACAAGTGAAAAGCAAAATTATTCGTCGGATTAGAGAAATGGCACGCTCTAGCAGTCGTCTCGCAAATTGCAGCATGTTCGAGACTTGTAGTGGGGAAAAATATAAAGTTTTCTATTTCGCGGAACTCACCGTGCTTGCGCAAGCGGCGTGGTGGATTATGCAGAGGGACGTGGGTGACTTACAAGCCCGTGTTCGATGCGTGTGCACTGATGTGCGATGCGAGTGGCTACCAGGGACTGTGTTTATTTGCACGAAACCTGGCGTGGAAATGGGGTCGCCTTGCCCTGCCACTGCGGCAGCAAAGTCGAGTCGGGGAAATTATTTACTGAAAGATATTGTGATATTGCCTTCGCATACAAATCCTTCTGCAAAAGTGTAGCTATTAAGTAGCCCGTCGTTTGGAAAGAAGCGAGCCACCAGAGGTTGGCCGTCAGAGATGTTTACGTACATGCACGGACTCTCAATCAGAAGATACCCCTAGTAGTATCTCCACTAACATCAATTAGCCAATAGCTCGAAGCCATCATTTTTCTATTTGTTTGTCCTAGTTATCAAGTTCTTAGCCGCAATCCAAAAAATTACTCATGAAAACTTGTGTTTCCAACTCTCATCTGGATCGATGAGGAGGAAGTAGAGATCGCTCGGGACAGGCTGCATTAACAAATTCTTCAAACACATAGCGTCAAGAATAATATCACTGAAAATAATTTTTAAATTTCTGTCAAACACTTAAGCGTCAACAAATACATTCCTTCCACTCAGGACATCACAATAAACTAGATTTAGAGTAGGTATATTTTACATGAGGACGATATCATTAACATTCATGAGCATGCTGATTGTGGAAAATAACCGACGTTGCGCATGCAGGACTTCAGACAAAATATCACTTATTATCGACTTTGTGATCTCTCCCGGAAAAAAAGCACTGTCTGCTCCCTCATAATATTTTTGCACATAGCAAAGACATTAGAGAATAAAAAGAGCTCTTTTTGGCTTTCAAGTTATATCGTATCGAATTTATAAGAACGCTGGTAATAAGAGATCAAATAATTCCATGCCCCTTACTTCCGTGACTCCAACACAATTATAAATGATAATCATATGGATACATTTTTCGTTTTTCACGACACATGAGATGCTACCAAAAATATCCGATAATAAGAATATTCAGCCAAAACCAGTAGCAGTAGATTTCCCGCCGCTAAATGCCACTGGATATGCATTTCAGCTGTCAGTCTGCCACGTGGCACATTCGTGGATGAACGTGTTTCTTTGTTAATGTTGTTTTCTATACACTATGTTATTCTCTCTCTGCCTCTCAATTCTCTCTGCCTGCAAATTCCAAAAATGGCTGAAGTGAAGGAGTTAAGTTTACCGTCCAACGAAGAGCCGCTACGGTCGGCAGTCATCGTTCCCTCGCAAAAAAAGCATATTCACGGTTAGTAAGCAATTTTCCGATTGTGTGACAAGCTCTTAGTTTTTTAAAGTAAGGTACAACGGCAGGGGGAAAAACCATTGAACCACACACGTGGATACAAATAATTGGAACGCAGATAGGAACATATTATTTTAGGTTTCCGCGCTAAAAAAATCCCAAATACGAATTCCTCGAATACATTGAGTGAAATATGGAAAAAAGCTCTCGGTTTGCGTGTCGGAAACGAAAAATGAAACCGAACATGATATTCAAATTTGGTCATCCCGACCAGCGCATATCACATGCTAAATATATATTGGAAAAGGACATAATTAAATGTTCACGCAAAACTTTTATAATATGAAGTGTACGCTCCTTTGAATGCGTGTGATTGCATCTCAACACACGCACATGTTACGATTATGACAAGTCTGATTCCGTCAAGAAGCCCCATGCGTTTAAATAGGAGATTGACGAAAATTATAAAGATTTACATCGAGACAAGACGGAGACGGACAAAAATATTCCCCAACGATCGAAAATAATAGATGGGTTCCCCAGGAAAAAAAGCTGCAACCCACAATTTATATTTTAGTAGAATACATAAAAATATAAATTCCATTTAGGGTTTACAATAATAGTTCAATATGAGCTACAGAAATTATGCCTTATATTCAATTTTTCTCCTATCGCAACTCAATTTTGGTACACCGTGTTACTAAATCCATACCAAGGATTTCATGTATTACATGGCAAATCTGTAGAAAAATTACTTATGACGTCTATTGAAGACATTTTCCAGCACTTCAGTGAATTTAAAAATATAAAACGCTGTAAACAATATCTTACGAGTATTTTTACAGTGTGGAGGATGAATTTCACTTTGTATACAAGGAATAAAAATTTGAATCACGAATATTCATGAAAAAGAATGATATTTATTGTTTTGTGCTATTTATAACGAAGGAACGAATTTGAAAATGGTTGAAACCTCTCTTAGATGCATTTACAAGCAACCTGCAATTGTTCTCACGTTTCTCGACCTAGTTAGTTATACCAAGATTAACATTCCATAAAGGCATAATAAGGTTCGTGCCCGATTCGAGTTTTACAGTTGATTTCATTCATTCGATTTCATTTCAGTCAATTTAACTGTAGCTCAAAACGTTTTTTTTTAATGAGAATCACTTCAACTGGAGAGCTTAGTAAACGAATAGTTAATTAATACAAGACGGTTTCATCATAGTTTATAGACTTTGAGTTACAAATGAAATAATCAAGATATTTTCATATATATTTGAGATTTGATGAAAACTTTCATTGTGGTATGCTTCCTGTTTTACGTGAAATCCATTCGATAAAATGTAGACAGTACTGTCTAGCCGCATATGCAAAGTCATGCGAGTGGTTTTTGTGCTTGCAATGTATCCGAATCCTAAGTTCATAAAATTTTGGAGTTTAGTTATACTGTGATAACCACGTAACCACATTATATCATCATTCCATTTTAAATCAAAGCCAGCCTACTGGAAACTATTAAAGTCCATACCAAAATTAAAATTCTTCGCAAAAGAGCTTGGATTTCAGTTTCTCCACGAATGGATGCAATTTCGCATCAAGATTTAAATTCCATAAAGGCATAATAAGGTTCGTGCCCGATTCGAGAATACACCACGGGATTCCTAGATGAGACAGCAAAAACACCTTCCTCTAAAATACCCAAATCATTCCCCCCAACCAATCTCCTCTATTTCTTTACTTTGCAACTTCCTCGTTTATTTTTTTATACTGAGCCTCCAACTGCACCTAATATGCTGAGCGCCATCACCTACAAACTTCATTCAACGATCGGCAAAAGCAGCGGTAGCTAAATGAAAAAAATATCCGTTGAAATCGTTTCGTGGTGCATGAAAACGATCGAGTCGAACGAGGCAGTTTTAGGGTTGTTGTCCTACTGTCACCCATCATCTACGATATGAAATGTTCTTGCGATATAAATATGTACAGTACAGCTGTACAGTTGATACCACTTCCGATATTTCATTTTAAATATGGGTACTCGATTTTACCACATATCGAAAGCTTTCGCAACCAATGGACGATGCAAAGGTAGCTTTCAAGTGTGGCTGCACATGGGGTATTATGTGATTCAGTATTTCTTCCGCATCGCAGTGAGCATCTTCAGAAGCGAAGTAATTTTTGATAATTCTTTTGCAGTCTTATATAGCCGATTAGATCGGTTATGTACGACGGCACAAATAAGCGGCAACTATTACTTCAATCCTCACTGGAGATGCTCACTGGGATGCGAGTGAAGCGTTGAACAGCACAATGCTCCATTATTGCCGCATCGCAATGCTCCTTATGTAGCCATACTCGAAAGCCACCTCAGGGGCACTCGGTATTATTAATGCATTCATGGAGATGAATAATATAAAAAATCGATATGAAAAATATCGTCATCGACACTGTACATCGATACTGCCCGCAATCATAGATGATAAGATGGCAATTCAATATGGGTACCGTAAAATGGCACACTTAGCAAAGATATGATCGCGAATTGCGAAGTTACGATTAACGGAATAAATTACGATGTCGGTCCTCTTGAACTGATTGCAGTGTCGTCACTTTCACGATATGTCACAAAGCCATTATCAAATTCAAATTTCGCATTTCCCCAGGCATAATAGGACAGACGTAAGCACTTGAGCAAGTTGTCCCTTGTAACAAACTGGAAAATATCCTTAAAAACGTAAATCGTGGGCACAATACAAGCAGAAGGAAACAGTAACCAACTTATTACAAAATAAATACGGAAAATTGGCAGGGAAAATATCCTCAGCGGCTTTTAGTCTAGTGATCCAGACATTTCAGCTCAAACTACGAATATAAGTTATGTGGACAAAGGACGTCTGGAATAGATTATTCAGCTGGCAATATATATCACCCTACCGGAAATCAAGTTGGAATACCAGAGAAATCAAATGGTATTTTTTGCTGAAACACTCGCATTTTTGAGAACTTCAGCTTCGCGGAATTTTCCGAAACCCTGAATATATCAAGACATGATTCTCTCATATGGAATATTTTTTTTCTTCCACTGCACACGAACTTTATCCTAAAACCCACAAAATACCAGACCTTCCCAAAACAGCCTTCTGCGGTTGACGGTGTACCTACAACCACAGGTAGATGACTTGAAGACTGTGTATTCCACCTAATATCCCGCAAATCATCATCAAGGAGTGATATCGGAGAGAATGTCAGTCTTATGGACAGAATTTATTTAACATTCATCACTCCACAACCATAATACTCTTCATTCCACTTATGTCCTTAATCTCGTAGAATATTTAAAATTGTGTTTCTGGAATCCCCTGAACGGATCTGTAAAAATAGTCGGGACTATATTTAACTCCACTATTTAACTAAAATCTCAATATAGATCATCGAGAGAGAGAGAGATGAACAATGGGGGTGAGACAAGGTCACCTCGCATAGAGAACGAGTTATTATGTACCAAGACCAATGCGAAATGGCCTCTGCTACGATGGCACCGAAAACTCATTATGATTAATGAAATTATATCGGACATGGCCCCGCGATCTCTACCGAACCTACCTGCTTTGAATGTTGAACTATAATGCTCATTTGGAACCACTTAATTGCAGTTTGTAATACATACCTTCGGTTCACGACAAATCATTCGATTTTACTACGGTTACGCACGTGAAAGGTCCGGAAACCGCCCAGAATTCCCCGAAGGATAAGAAAAACTCATATAAGGAGAGCGGAAAATTCCCTTCTTCGAGATAATACGAATACCTCAAGTTTATATATTTTTTCACTTTCCATAGAATTCTCTCCCAAAAATAAGTTCGCCCGTCCGTCCATTCCCGTCAATCATCCTAACTGCAAAACATCTCACCCCACCCCATATCACTCTCCCCCCACCCCATGTCACTCTCTCCCCCCACCCCGAACTCCTTGCTATCCCCCCTCCTCGTCCCGTGCAGGTACTCTCCACCCCCATGCCTACCCACCCACCGCACCCTTTTCCGCGCTCGCCCCGTAGGAATCAGTCGCTCAATGCTCGCTGCCATGGCAACTGAACGGTTCCACACAAAGTGGGTGAGGGGAGGGGCGAATGGGGCAGGGGGGAGGGGGCTGCGATGGGAGTCGACCTCCGGGGAGGGTGGAAAAGAGGGGGGGAGGAGGAGGGAAGGGAGGAAGGTGGTGGGGGCGTCGTGGAGGGATATCCAGAAATAGCACGAAGATAAATTGGCATTCTGTGCTGAGAGGGAGGAAAAGGGAGGGAGGATGGGGTGGGAGGAAGGGGTGAGTGGCGGGGTGGTGGTAGAAATAAAGGGGGTTGGCGAGAGGGGAGAGTGAGAGGGGCGGGGGGAACCTAGGGAGAAAAGGGGCGATGGGAGGCGGATGGGATACACACACACCCGCCCTCCTTGGGAGCGAGGGAGCACCCGCATAGTCATCCCTTCGCTTTATGTCTTCTGACGGATTGCTCGCGTGAATTTTTTCCAAGAGTCGACACAAGAGATCCCCCGCTGCGGAGGGACAACTGTGCGAATCAGAGCTGGGGATGTGTTTTGACACTGATAGTTAACGGACACGTCAAAACTTATTCCATATTTCCGGGCGCACAACATGAAATAAAAAAGCCTTTTCCTGAAGGCTCAAACGCTACACCATTTTTTCGCGATAATGCAAATTAGATTTAACGGCTAAAACGCGCATAGTGCTCAAGATCGGAAACATAAGAACCAGTGAATGTGTGCAGATACTCAATGAAATCAATGAAAACATTTTAATGAAGTGGATGCGATATACATATTGCTTTAATCTAAACGCACGGAAAAATCTACGAAAATTATGATTAACACTTAATTCATGCACGGAGAGGAATAGTAATACGAGAACCTCGTAAAAAGATTATCGATAAAAATTAAGGTAATCGTTTTTATTCACGAGTGGCATCTTTTTATTACCCTGGGGAGACATGTTAAAATACAGGCTATTCCAAATGCATAAGGCCCGAGCTTGTTTCGATCTGCTCTGATCTCTCTCCTTCAAAGCGGATCAAATACTTCCCTTCTCTTGATATTCTCGATAGCAAACTAATTCGCCGATCCCTGCCAACCTGATAACTATATATCTAAAATATATAATAAATATCTAAATGATAAAAAATTATTGAGTTAAAATTCATTACTGACAGCAAATATTATTTCCTAATACGAATAGAGATGGACTGTATGACATAAATTACGGTTTTCGAATTTATGGTCCAGATAATTTTGATAGGTCATTTAGCGTTTCGAAAAAATAAATGAGAAGAGTATGAACCAAATTAGCCAAGAGAAAAACAGCAATTTGTGAGATCATTCGCCGTGAACATCGTACTTGATAACCTTAGTGACGTTATAACATATCACTCGGCGATAATTACTCCGTAAGATAAGCAAGACACGTTTGACCTCATTATACACCCTTAAGGATTGCTAGGTCATTTAAGGCAATGAGGAATATGAGAGAGGGGCAAAAATAACTGACTTCCTTTTTTTATTCCGTTACGAAGAAAATTATACCCAAACATTCACGTAAAATAAAATTAAGGCAAAAAATGATATCAGTTTCTAAACCGATCGCAAAACCGGAAAACTGTATTTGTGAACAATGCCGGATAGACAGCCGCTTTATCAATCTCATTCCCAAAAATATAATACAATTGTGCAAAGTTATTTTCAATCAACTTTATGTTAGAAGCAGGATAGGATTGACAAAATTATTTTTTCAATAATGAAAACAGTTTCGCTTTAAAAAGGGCCCACTTGAGAAAAGAAAAATTATATTAGCTTTTTGGAATAAAGTTCAATGCATTTCTACACACATAACCGGATATACTATTTAAGACAATTCCACAATTTTATTTATTTAAATGTTACGATGGTGTTTTTATAGAAAAAATAAATCACTAAAGCAATGGCGTAGCCAGGCAACGACGTGGGGAGGGGTTTCAGCCAGAGGTATTCAGGTTAATTCCCATCCCACACACTATTCAATCGAGAGATTACTGTATAAATGTTTTATTTAACAAGCAATCTTTCTTAAATTTTATTTTATGATTTTCCTCTGTTGTGTCATTAATAACCCTCCCAAAAACTAGATTATTTTCAAATCCATTTTTGGCTTTGGCAGGGAGTGTGTTAACACCAAAAATCCTCACGTTACGTCACAGACTAAGGGTACAAAACAATTAAAACGAAATGTTGGCAACTGATACGTACAAAATGAAATAGAAATTATATAACTGAAAACAGCCGTAACGAATAACAATCTATTTTGGCACGGCTAGTATCAAAAACTATTTGTTGAGTGAATTCGAGGACATTAATAGGCTAAAATAGGCTGTTCAAAATAGGCTAAAAAAGGCAAATCAGGAATAAAGAGACATTGAAGAACTCTAACCCGCAATGATTGAAAATGGCATATCCAATCAGCGCCACATCGCTTGGCATCATCTACAATAAAAACAGAACAACGACATAGAAAAACAATCCACAAGTTACGATCAGAGAAAAACTAACATTGTGCGTATGATTTATGTGAAAATTTACTGTCAACATTCTGCACGAATAGCCCGTTATCGTTGAACTGGGAAAGTGACGAATTGTGACTTTATTGAGAGGTGTGCAAGGAAACCAGTAAATTAATTAAGATAAAATAATTAAAATTGGGTTAAGTACTATAGTAGATCTCTGCCAAGGAATGGTTCGTTGAGTGTAAGTTAATGTCAGTAACACTGCTAATACCAAAGCCACATCTAGGTATTCATTTACATTCGGAATAACACTATCTCATGTTCCATTCCCAAAAGATAAAATAACATTTTCTTAAATTCAGCATTGATTACTTTAGGTATTATTGATAAAAAAAAGTTTGGCTTTCCAGAAAGAACAAATGCTATTGTGTCGACATATAGAGAAAATTGTAAAGCCTTGGGAGGTGTATATAAAAGTTTAATAAACAAAAGAAGTCAGAAAAAGGATATATATCTGAAAAAGTGCTAAGAAAGGAAAACAATGAGGCTGTATTATCCACTTAAATATTTGTTTTCAAAATCGTTAGAAGAACGAAGGCTAAAAAACGGTGCATCTTTCATTTCGGATTTAAAAATTGGAGTTACTGAATAAATATGCACGATATTATTATCAATTCAATCAAACAAAAAGGGGTAATATTACCTTCGAATATTGCCCCCTGGAAATAATTAACCTCTATGATAAGTCACAAGCAGTACCATGAATATGCATGAAATAGAACATGAACGTATACGCTACAAATATATTTGCCCTTTCTTTCTTTTAGCCATTGCTCTAAAATATTCCATTATTTATCACAAGTATCAAAGTCGGGATTCATAAATTTTCAGATGCGTTATTCTTACATCAAAAATCTTCAGTGCACCAAGGATAACGAATGGTGCCACCCTTGAATGAACGCGATACCGTATGTTTTGCTTGGATGACAAATGTTTTACTCGGCCAACGAGTCAAAATTACTTAAACAGCGGAAGCTTCTTATAGAATTTAGTTTAAAAAGCTTTTAATTCCTCAGCCTTTATCCACCCTCTCACTCATCAAGATCTCTCCCACCCTGTAGGAGCAATTTCGTGAACACCGACCGATCTCTCCGATATTCCTGTCGTGTATCAACAACCACTTTCATTCTCCCGATCACGAAGACATTTTTCTTTCAGCACCTCCTGATACACACGCCTTCGGCAAGCTTCAGAGCAACCTGCAGACGCAGACTCCCATTAATCTTCCCGTCTCGTTTGCGGAATAAACGCACCACCGTGACATCGCCGTGCGCCGCCACGCGGTGCCTCGCAGCATGTTCCACGAGCACACAGTGAATGTACTTTCATTAATGTATGTAGCGAGGAAGGGAATCACGTGAGAAGGAAGAAGCTTGACGGAAGAGAAAGCTCGTGCGGGAAGGAGATGGCCGGTGACCGGGGTGGATGGAGGCAGAGAGTCGAGAGCGGAATGCTTGACGCAGGGTCTCGCCGGGCTCCTTCTGTGCCCTGAACACTCAATCATTTATCGGCACTGCCGGCGGCTGGCAAGTGAGCTAGGAAAAGGGCAGGTGACTTCCCTTCCCTCCTTATCCCCTTCCTCCGTCACGGGGAGGGGGAGGCGGGTCCCGGGATTGGAATTCCTGCGGTCAGGGGAGAAACAGACGCCGGGAACATTTTAAATCTCCGATTTTCATTACACGCGCACAATATCGGTGAGAACTTGCAGACACTGAGGCAAATCCCGTATGACACTTATATTATTGCACAGATCGAGGGGGGGGGAGAATGAGAGAGAAAATAAAATGACTGATTCTCCGACAACAAATATCCACGATACTCGGTTACCGGGCCTTTACGATGTGTTATTAATTTATACTTCAGGTACGAGCGATAATGGGGCGTGGTAGTCCAGTGGTTAGAAAGGGAAATGATTGAGGGTATTCCTGGAAGGAAACACTTAATAGTGATGGGGAATAAAACGCGGAAGTGGGCGAAGGGAGACATGGGAGTGATATAGGGGAGTACGGCCTATAAATAAGGAATGATCGCGGGTAGAAAGTAATTTTGCCGAGTTTTGCAGGAGGAATGGCTTAATTATAACTAATATTTGGTTTAAACACCACTGAACATGTGTACAGGTGGAAAATTCCAGGAGATTCAGGAAGATATTATATCAGTCAATCATTTATGTATATATCAGTAATTTACACTATGGTTAGGCATGGATTAAGGAATAGCGTCATCAATTCGCACATTTTTCCCTGAGAAAATATGGATTCAAACCATAATTTATCTTTCATGAGGTATAACGCAAATGTTAAGAGGAAAGAAAAGGTAAGATGCATAAGGAAATGGAATGGAGAAGCATTAATCGGGATAAAGGAGTACCAGAAAGCAGTTCTGAGCGAAAACTCTTGAGCTGAGATTTCTGAGCGAGAACAAGGGTACAGGAGAAGAAACGTGGGAGCAACTGAAAGAAGAGATACAAACCAGATGGAAAGAATAAATGGAGTAACTATATAGTAAATGGACAATAGGCCAATGAGTTTGGACGTAGAAATAGAACACGATCCCGAAGAAGATGGGGGCATATATCATGTCAAGGCATACTTCGTTGAGAGTTAAAGGAGGAATTCAAGGAAATGAAGTCGATCAAGACTGTGGGGATATACAACATCACTGCAGAATACCAGAGTTTAGAAAAATATCGAAGAAAATCGTTTGACAGAGTAAGTTGGGAACAAGTAATTAATTTACATCAGGAGAAGGAAGTAGACTGGAGAGATAAGAAACTAATCCGAAACCTGCATATGTCTCTGAATACGTAAGCGTAGCGGATAGAGGAAGCAAATGGGCATTATAGATAAACACATAGGTTTAGTAAATGGGAAGGGAGGCGTGAGAACGATTAGAAATAGTAATGCAAGTAGGTGGGCAGATGACAAAGTCAACCAGTTTTGGTTTAATTATATCAAGCTTTAGTTAGGCAATCAGCCATTTCTGAGCGCGCTACAGAAACAGTGTCATAGATAACAATGGAATGGAAATCAATTGGAAGAAAACGAAGGTAAAGAGATTTTCAATAAATAGAGCGTAAGATAAACACTAAAGTTGCAAGGTAGAACTTGATCACTTGATCAGGTAGAACATTTTAGATATTGAGGAAGTGTTTAAGACGAAATTTGGCAATGTGTTAAGGATATTCGGAGAATTACATTATGTAAAGAAGCTTTTCCAAAACGGGTATTGAGGGAAAGGACCTAAGGTAAAGATGTAAAGGAGAGACTAGTGAAGACGTCGATATGGAGCGTGGTTTTTTTTAATATGGCTCGGAAACTTGGTCGTTTAAGCAGGAGGGCACGAATAAGTTGGAGGCTTTTGATATGTGGGTGTAGAGAACGATGTTTAATTAAAATGGATGGAAAGTAAGACGAACAAAGAAGTACTATGCATAGTAAGGAAAGGATGAAGGTTTTTCGGATAGATCCAAAGACGACAGGAATAGAGAATGCTAAGTGTACTGAGTGGAAATGGATTTTTAAATAATGTGATAGAGGAGATAATGGTTAAGCGAGGCGGATGGAGAAGAGATTAGGCATGTTGGATGGAAGGGAAAGTATGTGGATTTTTAGAATGGGTTATTATAGTGTAGGTTGTTGCGATTTTAGTGTCGTGTTATTCGTACGTTAGTGGTGTCACCAAAAACAGGTAGATTATCATTAATAGTACTGATACGTTTTCCAAAATAATTATTCAGTTTTCCTTGTCGTTTTCTATGTTTTTTCTTTAAAGCGGGTGAACAAGAATGCCAACAGATGTGTGGAAATAACGTGAATTGGAGTAGCACTGTCTTTTTTATAACTATCAATCAAAAGAAGGTATTAAAATTACTCAAAATCACAAAAATAAAAGGTCTAGGAAAGAGCAAACACATTTCTACTAAATATGGCAAATCAAAACAATGTGGTTCCAAGAGCATTAAAAAATAACCTGAAACTATGTGAATAAAATACACTGTCATCTTAACGCTTCTTCAAAGTCGGCAGGGTTGTAAATGGACTATTATCTACGCTAAAAAGGCCAGGAATGCTCCTTCCTAAGATGTATGAAAGATCAGTTTTTCCAGAAAACCCGCTAAATTCGCTTAGTGTTTCGGAAGAGTGAAGTTCTCTAGATTTCCAGGTTTTATGAAAGCAAAGCGTGTGGTGTCTATAACACCTGACGACGATGGCTGACGATTGATGATTTTTAAAAAGATGTTCCACAAAGTCCCCATCGTAATCATTAAAAAGTGGAAATATGAAATAAATCAATATATAAGGGACCAATGGAAAGTCAAACATTTTTGAAGCTTTAAATTTTAGTTATCTCCATTTTACTGCTATCATACAGTACTGCGCAAAAGTACAAAAAAATGATATCAATGCGAAGAAATAAAATATATCCTGAAACCTTGGTGAGAAACAAAATTAAGTAATTCCCAAATTTTGCTAGATGAATCATGTTACGAACAGGGAAACGAATTTATTTTAAGAAAGAATAATACGACGTGAATATATTTCTGGGATTCAAACCGATTATTTCCACATTTAGAACATTTAGTGGATGATACTTATTTCCTTCGGCTTGAAATTTTCCCCAAACGAAAGTAGAATAAAATACACAACGCTATGCATTCAATTTATGTCCACGAAAAGCAAGGTACCCTTCGATTACGAGCCTCTATTTTCAATCCCCCGCCATAAATTCTCTCGGAGAAAGGGTCCGATGGAGTTCAAGGTAGGCAAACGACAAAATGTGATGAATGGCAAAAGTGAATGCAGGGCTCTTTTCGTAATCTCCGAGAAATATCTTATCCCATTCGCCCGATTCGGGAGATCTTGTTCAAACTTGTGCCAGGCGTCACTTCATGAAAAGTGTCTACGTTTCACACAAACAAAATTGATCAGACAAATACACACAAAATAAAAAAACAAACATTTCTGCTAATAAATCGATTTTATTACTAAAATCTTACCGCGGATATCATGGCAACTGAGCAACCCTCACGACGGAAAGAAGGTAAATGCAATGTAACCCTGTCAAAATTTTACGAACAGAATATTTGAACCTCCTTCTGTATAACATTACTTGTCACGAACAATCAGTGACGACAACTCAGCGGGGCTGGAAAAGGGAGGAAGAATTAACCATAGCGAATTTCGTGCACGCAATGGGATTAAACAACTTGTAAATCGAAGTATAATTTTTTTGTCGTGGTGATGACAAAAAGGATTATGCAATGCTTTCGGTACCAATGTTATTCGGGTCGGTGGATATAAAAATAATTAGAGTGGACTCTAATTGCTTATCCAAAAAAAGAAAACTTTCAATCCATTAACAACCATTTAATAATAATGGTATATACACTTGAACGGAAAATTTAAATGAGCTACAAGCCAACCTGGAAGAAAATTCAAAGAATACACTCCGAATACACGACAATTACTAAATATTTCCAAATGGAAGTAACCAAATGTAAAACATATTTATGCAATAGTATTTCATTATTTCTGATTTCAAGAGAACTTCCTATCGCCATTACTTAAGCTCTGAACCTTCAAAACAAAGTTGCTGTGGTTGTTAAAAGACATGTTTGAAAGAATCAATAAGCGTGTAGCATTTTTCATATCTAAATCATCACGTTCTCCTTTAAGCCACCACGGGAGTAATTGACAGACATTATTGCGGCACCATTAAGGGAAATTATTTTTATAGGGAAACTAAAAACCAATATTAGGAATTAATTAAAAATCCAAAAATACTGAATACTTGTGGCTAGCGATTTGTGTAGCCAATATCGAGAATTGTACAAGGGAAAAACACTCCTTAGGTAAGTTAACTAGGCATTTTATTTCCCTCAGCTATTAATCGTGATCTCGTCACCAACACCAAGGGATGAAACCATTCCCTGGGGTGCCATTGTAAAACTCAGAAAACTACTTCTTAACTCCACCTTTTCTAAGGATAATAAATTCACATTTCTTACAATTGGCCTTTTTTACTCTTTTCGATCCACCTAATTCGGCAGCAATGAAAGGCAGCAAGAAAGCGATAGTCGTCCATGTGAGTGATTAATATCGAGAAATAAGGAGATTCTTTTGGTTTCCGTGACATTCTGAGTCGCAGAGCGACGGTCAAGGCGATCCGCAAGGGCGGGGCGGGGGGAGGGAGCGGGGAGAGAAAACCCCATCGCACCCCACGTGATACCAGCGCCACCCACCGCCAACCCCGTCGCCCTCAGCGGCGAACGAGGGAAGCGGCAAACAAGGCGCGGCCTTGTATGCATGCGCCCTTCGGGAAAGAAATCACCCTCTGGTCCCCCCTTCCTTAATGTACACGGGAGTCTTCATCCCCCACAATGCTATGCGCGTCTATATTCGGCTTGCGGGATATCGATCCCCCTACCAGCCCTTCCTGGAAACGTTAATCTTTAAGCGAAATCGACGAGTGCAGGGGGCGGTGGAGGGAAAGGAGCGAGAGAGAGTGTGTCGGGGGATAAAATGTAACGGAAAGGGGGAGTGACGGGAGCGGAGGCACGACCAGGGGACGGAACAGATGAGGAAGCAAACAAGGAAGGAGAAGGAATTCGAAGCCAAGGTGAAAGAATGGAAGAAAGGATGAAGAAGATTGATGATTGAAGTGAGGGGCGGCCGCACACCGAGGCCTCGTGGGTGAATAAAAAAAAACCCCGGCATCCCGGAAGACCCGTTCTCCTTCCAGCAATAACTACATGTTTAGTTTTCAAGTACTGTGAACGGTAACAGATATAGTTCACCGCATGGCTAATCGAAGCATTTGGCGTTTGAGCATACTTATTTCGTCATACCCACTCCATATAGGTGAACATCATTCAATGTAGTCCACTAAATGTTAGCAAACCCCTCGACGGAATAAGGCTCAGCAAAGTTTGACATTAACTGTTCCAATTAGATTATAAAATACATTTGTCAGTGTTGGCAAAACCGCATATTTTATTGATAGATACAACTTATTAATAAAGCTGGCTAAAATTGACCCTTGAGATACGCCGAAAATTAATAAATAGAAATATTTGAGTGCAAGAAATACGTTACGTTGAATATCGTCTTCCCTTCACACACTTGCACTTCACACTAGTCTTCAATTGCACACACTTATGCAGAGAATGCTTAATTATAGCAAGAATTTTTATTGATCAATGTTACCGAAATGTATTGAAAGAAGCATTAAGCCAATCTATCAGAACACAAGTACTGTTAACTCGATCTTCCACTCATAACTGTCTGTTTTCGGAATGCCAATCTCCAAAACCTTTTCCTTCGAATTTTTTAAAGACAAAAATATATTATTATATATTATAAAAATATACTATATATTTAGTGTCGACGAATGAAATATTAATTTAAAAGAGGCTGTATGTTGCCGTTAAGAGATTCAACGCTATCCACTGGATTCACAACAATATATAAAAATGAGTTATTATTAATAAAAGTACAATTAATGATTAAAGACCTTTGTATGAGAGCAGGTTGTATCAAAAGAAAATCTAACTGGTTAAAGAGACCATGGATATGAATTTTCGCATCGGCGCAGAAAATATACTGAACACATTTTAGCAACTTATAACATCCTTATTATTTTTTGCTTTATTCTGCCATAAATATCGTTTCACTTTTAACAATTAAACCCCGTTACTATTTATATTAACTAGCTTAAATAAAACTAACAGGAAAATCATACTTCAAAAACTGTTTTTTAATTTGACTTCTTCGATTCCCTTTCATAATTTTACACAAAACCTAAAACGTTTCGTTAGTATGGATTGTAAAGAATGAATTACACGCCAATCAATGAATTATTTTCAAATCAAATAAATAAAAATGTAAATAAATGAGATCAAACATATCATGAAAAACTAAAAATTCCCAAGTTCAACGGCAAAATGAAGCGCTTAATAAAGGGAAAGATATTATTTATGACACACGGAACTCTTTTTCAGGCTAGCAGACATCTTGGAAATGTAAAAAACAACAAACCATAATCGAATTCCGACTCAACGAAGGAACGTAATCTCTAGCCCTTCTAGGGAACGCCACGAAAATTAATTTAACAAGGTCCTCCCTCCATGGATAACCAGTGGAATTCGGTTGTGCTTTAATAGCCATGATAGGGAGTCTATAAGGTTTATCCTCCTCTTATACAGAGTGTTAATACTTGCCTGATATGAGGAAATTGGGAACAAGTTAAGATAACCTTAATTAGAAACTAAAATTAAAGGATATATTACTGCAACGACTGCAACGATGCACAGTAAGTTATCTTCTTAAATAGGAACTACTCTGATCAGCCCAAAGGTTGGTTTTGATAGGTGAGGGTAGAGCTCACCCAACACTAGGCCCAACGGCATGTAAATTTCACACATCAGGGTAGGGGTTCCTTTGCTTGTGCCACCTGCGGTTTCCCAGTCAGATTCGGTACCCGGAAAATGGTGTAGTTTGAGATACCCAACAGTAGTCCAGTTAGCAGGCGAACGCTCAAACCGCTAGGCCTACGACTCCCTAGAAAAAGATTCGATATTTCTTTTTTTAAAAGGCAGTACTAATTTAAAATTATTCGAAAAACCAGACCCTCATCCAAATCAGAATTTGGCAATCAGAAAAAAACTACAAGAACAAAGCTAAGTATGCAAAAGAAACAGAGGTTTAACCAAAAATTTTCAAATTCGGCAAGTACCATGAATCAAATAATTTTTTTAACTCGAAAATTGGTAGTGTGAGTGTTGGGCGATAGGTTCAGCCAGAAAGGGAATGCGAGAGGAGAAAAATATATGAATATGGTATCAAGTATAAAACTATCCTTCCTAATCACCAATGTTATATTACCGAACTATGTATGGAAAACTACCCTTTATCTACCCTTTCGGATATCCCTTATTTTTCCAATTTCCACTGCTTTTCAGGTCTAGGAGTCTTTACTCTGTGTTGTAGATAAACTAGCATAGGCAATTTTTATCATCTACATTTAATCTAGCTTGCCTTTTTCGTGATTCAAATGGTCCCCACATTTGATTTTATAGTAACTAAGTAAATGTTTTTATTTTGCCCGAGCAGTCAGTTACCCTCCATCGTGCAACTAGAAAATTTATCTAAGTAATACTATCGAAGTGAGACGCATGAGTGGTCTAAAAATACCTAGATGACTGAACGCCAAACTTTATCCTTTGCTTGTGAATGAATAGCAACGGGAGAGTTAAATTTCTTATTTCACATTCAATATTTGAGTCATTTTCTACACAATTTCATGAGTTCATTAAAAAATACAACATGATGCCATCTTATCCTGGGCTCAGTCACGGATCATTGAAAATTATTTTGACAGGATAAACATTTTCGCATATTTTTCAAAAGAGTTTGCAGATCAAGGCATTTAGGCATGAGATATTCTTCAAGACGAAACGAGGGAGTCAGTAGCGATCGAGAATCCAATTGAGAAGAAGGGCGAAGAGAGGATAAAACGAGGTAGTGTGTGGGAAATATATGGACTTGGCGGGAGAGAACGAGCCTTCTACCCTCCTCCCGTCGAATGCGAGATAGAAGGAGAGAACGAACTGAAGGACCTGTTGAACCTTTGCATGCAGCGCAATTACACATTAAAACCTTCTCGAGTATTGCCCTCCCCCTTCTCTACTCTTGACGAGCGGAAAAGGGCTTAAGAAGCATTATGATAAAGGAACTTATGAAGCGTTATGATAAAGGATGAAATAGGAAACAGCTTGAAGGCATCTTCCAGCATGCGTCCTTATCTCATCAAAGCACCTAGGACTACGAAAAACCTCAGAGTCTGCTGCAGAAAAAATGCAAATCGCGAGAAAGGGGTTCAATTACCCTCTGTATTTTTTCCAGTAGCAAAATTCGAAGACGAGCACTGTTCATAGCCTATTCGTTTTCAGAGTAAAACCATCACCATTTTGCAAGATAATTAAGTTTGCAAAATTCCAGTTGGGAGCCATTTTTAAAATAAATTTCGTTCATTAAAGAGGTAAGAAGTTTTTTTTGCCGCTTATCTTGGGGATAGTAACTTATCAGATGACCTCATGATGGATGAACATTCTGAATTTCGTTCTGAACGCTTCCAATTTCCCTGTTCACGAAATTGAAAACCAACTGGTTAGTCATCATGGTTATTAGCGCGTGCCCTGTTAGGAAAATTTGCTTTAAACTTAAAACCATGGATTAATCATGATATTAGTACACTCTTTTATTTCTTTTTAATCACATAGAGTCTGATACTGAAAGATTCATGGGTTTTTAAGCATGAAAACATGAGGCTAAACAACAAATTCAGATGATAACGAAGTTCCTTCAATGGCGGTCGAGAAAAATGAAGTTCACAATGAAAATATAAATATTTTTTGTATATTCCGTTTTGGCATACCTCACGACAATTTTTGGGATTTTTAATCGAACAAAATAAGAGATCTCAGGATTCTGCAAGATGCTAATGTTCCGTTCTATAAATATTGGCACAATAAGAGGATACTGCACCATAAATACATAAAATATGATCAGATGCATACGCATCCTGCATTTGAGCAAATTGAATAACACATAGCATTAGTAATTGTTATCCTCCTCACAACGTTAAGATTCCACAAAAAATGACAGATATTTCAATAATTGTAAATATTAATTATAAGAATAGAAGATGAAATACGGCGGTAGGATACATACTTTAATATCATACTATCTCCAACGAAATAGTAAGGAACAAAATCATCAATGGCTATAAGTTATTAAAAGAAAATATTCATTCCGGATTGATTGTTTTTCTCTCTGCACGGAAGGAACGACTTTACATAAAAGTGAGAATCATTTATTTCCTCTTTCATTCACTCAGAATCACTCATATTTTACCACACTTTCACATTACATGGTCATGTGGTGCACAGAGGAAATGACAGAAAGCCTTGAATGTGGTTTGCGAATCACGAATTAATTACTATTTAAAAATCCATTCTTTACATTTACCCTCCCATTCTATCCTTGCATGCAAACTTTATACTCATATCAAAGTACTCATACTATTGCATTATTATGTAGTCCATAAAGTAACCTGATCGTCACAAAAATAATACTTTCATTGGCCACAGCTAAAATGGAGCCGCATTTTTCATTATCAGTTTTCAATGATTATATAAAAATCACTTAAGGTTTCTTTTTCTTCCGTTTCAAATGTTTCAAGTTAATTAGACTAGTTAACGAAATCACGACAAGCTGCTACAAATCTGAGAAACCCAGATGAAAAATGTGATTTTTTTTCTCTCAGCGTTTTAATTGCCTCCATTGAGCAAGGAAAACGCCCGCGTATCCTAACAGGAATGCAACCCAACCAATGTCCCTGTTTGCCGGAGATGCCTACACAACCCCTCCCCGCTCTAGTGATTGCCGTTTACGGGAACCGCGCGCGAAATCAAGGATCCTATCCGGATATAGTCAAGTTCAAGACAAAATATTATATGCATAAACCAGTATACTAATTAATAAAGAGATATTTGAATACTCCATAAAAACTCAAGTACTCGTAGAAAATTCGAAGATAAAATTTTGCCCATTATTTCTCAATCATCCAGGGGCTGATGCTTGAGGCAGCAAAAATTAGGAGTAAAGCATTGAACACCAAGAGAAAAACTTTTTCATACTCACTGAATGACAAATTATCTGAAAACAACACGCTACATACACCTAATCAGATCTCTTTCATTACTCTATGAAAAAATTCTGATGAGACTGGTTTCATTCTCTTTTCACTGCAGTGATTTACATTCTTTGTACAGTTTTACAAAAATTCTGTAAACAAACAAATCGTTCCGGAAATAATTCCTGCTTTACTTGAGACAAAATTTTCTGTAAATCATGAACAAAAATTTATCATCTCAGTTGGGTATCAATTTTCGACTATCAAAGTCAATTTGACTATAACTAACATTCCATCCGAGTACGCTGCCTAAATCTGACTAATAACGGTGTACCAGTTAACAATAAACGTAGTTATTTTACATGTGAATGCATAAAAAACATTAATACGAAAATATTAATTCATTATGCAACTATCAATCAAATTAAATCATCATGGACATTATTTTCGTATACACAAAATTAGGAACGGACAAAAAAACTTAATGTCATGGAAAATTATCAAAATGTATGAGTACGTCAACAACAGAAACCCCAGCGGCTAAAAATGCTCTGATTCATTTGTTATTCATGAGCGAAAATAATGGCGTTCAAAAATAATACTAGTCAATACTGAACCACATGTATTTCACAATTGCAAAAGATTGAACGTGTGTCTTAGAACCGACACCAAACGAGTTTGATTCAAAATGGAATAACTTCGATACATTTTTGAATAAATAATATTTAACACTCTTGATTTAGACACTTAATTACATTTATAAAGGAAATAGAGGCTATAATTGATAACCTTCCAAAATACTTGCTCATAAGCTACAACTGCGAGAGACAAATTAGTGAGTACCGTGAAAGTTCGCCGCTGATAAACTATTAGCAAAAATATAGCATTATGGGCAAACATTTAGCAGAAATTTATAATTCAAATTTTCCCAATTTCCATTTTAACGATATTTGGATATCTTTATTTCTTGAAACAAATTTCCATTGAAAATTTAATTTATCTCAGAGAAAGGAAAATTTTTTATTTCATCTTATTCTCTGGAAATCGTTTCTTCAGCATTCCCGGTGATGGTAGATAGGAAACAAAACTCGAGACTGGTATCCCTAAACACTGCCCGAGTCCAGGGTGGTGTTTAGGCATACGTTTCTTCAAAACGATCAGGTTTTTCAAAATTAAAGTAAATTAACACGATCAAAGTACTAAGTCTTGCATTAACAAGAGTACATTAAGGTAGGATAAAAATTTGTGCAGTATGCTAAAAGCTGATTTGTTTGCGCGGTTATATCAGGAATTTCGACATGACATTAGAGACACGAAGAATTTATGGAAAATTTATAAGAAAATTCTGGAAAACCATGGTTTTTGCTACTTATGTGCACTCATTTTGTTATTTACTACTTTACAACGCACACCACACACATAATGATTACCGATTTGATGAGTGAGGTGAAAAAATAAGCCATAGCTAAAAATATTGAAAGAAGAAAATTGTGAAAACAAAGAAGAGCATGATGGCGACATGTTACACGTTTCGCTAGACGGGAAAAAACCTGCTATCTGGATGGCTGGAAATCAAACCCTACAACTTCACAGTCACTATCATTCAAACAAACGTTTAAAGGGTAATCCGAGATTCCCTTAAAATCAAGACGTAATATAGCACATATTAGTTACTTTACTCCGACTCCCAGAGTATAACTGCTATACGTTTCTAATAGAAAAACACTGAAACACTGAATTTAAACACAGTCACCGAATTATCATCACACTACGTCATTACCATCACTATACCATTTAATGAGTTCCTGGATGAAAACGTAAAACCAATAAAATTCTTCAACGTAAAAAACATTAATGAGAGGAGAAAAAACAATTTGGACAACGGAGAGCATCTTCCTAAATCCGATGCAATTTCAGGAAAAGAGAATAATGAACGATGGGAAGTGAAGCACAATTATTTTGGGTTGTGGGTCAATGATGTAATGAAACGAACACATGTATTCAGGATGATATCTGATTTTTTTCTTAGTAAAAAGTAAAAATGCAACGTAAAATTTCATCGGGGACTAAGGGAATAGGGTAGCCGCATGTGTAAGGGTAGTGAGGGTAAATGCTGGAGAAAGGAAAAATAGAAAAGAGAGGCGGAAGGGAGGCTGTTTAAATTGGAGATACTGGAGGCATAATGTAGTTCCATTGTACCTTCGGGATGAGAAAGGAAAAATTCGAAAGATGACAATATCTTGGAGAGACAACTTAAACACAACGACAGATGGAGAATATTTACTTTTAATGAAACCAAAAAAAATGGCATATAGCAGTGTCAATACACCACTGTCAGGTAAACACAAAGTGTATATGTATTTATGTTGAGCGTATTAATGAGAATTGATGAATTTTTCTATGTTTTCAGTTTATGGCGGTCAAAAATATGCGAGCATACTATCAACAAATTAAAAAATTTTACAATATCTTCATCGCTAGTGGATGCAGACGTATCTGAAAATATAGAATACATTAAATCTTACTGTCTAAATTTTAAGCTATTTCGTTCGATTTATGAATTCTTCTCACCGAAACATTACAGCGTAATAATATACACCATGTGTACGACATACCCACGGGTAATTTAGCCCTCATGAAGAAATCCAATATTAAATTGCACTCAGTGGTCATTAACTACATTATTTCTATATACATTTTAGGTATTTCAATTTCAAAATATATCTGCTCATTGCTAAAAATAATATCAGATCAGATACTGTAACTTTTTTCACTTCTAACTCTTACTTATGACAGTAAATCGGTGAATTTTAAAGAGAAACATCCGAAAGAAAAGTTTTTTCCGAAAAATTTAGCTTAAATAGATTTAATTTCCTGACTCGAAACAAGAATTTTTCTACAAATTATATCCAAAATTCATGGTAAACTAATTGTATACACTTTCGGTGTGATACTTATCAAACAATTGGTCATGTCGTACATTTAGAACATATATTTATTTTTTTGGATCTTCACCGTCACCAAAAGGCACAAAATCACTTATTTAATCCTCAATTTCACCACTGGCTGTGACTTTGGCAAAAGCTACGGACGGATAAACCTTATGAGACAACGCGCTGCATTTAGGTTAAAAACGTAATACATCCTAAACGAAATTGTATGTTTAGCTGCAGTGGTAATGTCAACACTTCCTTAACGGGCTAAACACTCTCAGTACCATCTGCTGCGTAGAATTTTTGGTCACGCTGATTATATCCTTCTATAGCTTCACCAAACACTTGTTTCCTTTTCATTTCATCCGCAGCTGATGGAGACATGGCTACTGTGCCATAGTGTTGTTCCTGTTGACATTCAAAATACGTGAGGAGGATGACTGAAGTTTTAATTTCATTGGACTACACACATTGAAGCAATCATGAAATATTTACAGGAGCCCCGAAGAAAAGGAACAGCAAGAATTTTGATTGAAATCGATATACTTTATAATTGTTATTTATTTATGGGCTAAATATAAATCCCTGCTGTTATATAAATACATTTTTCTTTATACCAATAAATTTAAGTGATTTGAACGAAATCTTATTACCGATCGAAACTAGAGATTTGACATGCACTTTTCCCAGGGAAATGATGCCCTGGAAGCTTCTCTGCTTCATTACGCTTCGCTGCCAGCACAAAACGCCAGGATCTTCATAATGTGAAACCAGACACTCATCTATATTATTTTGTGCCAATAAAAACCAATTTTCTGGTCTTTTCCTGAAACACTGCTACAGAACGCTATCTATATCTCCATTAGACTATTTTAAACGCGTTTCAGAGATTAAAACTACATATGAATCAAAGTACCATCGCCAAAGCAATGAAATCCACGGTATTTCTTGTTACTTGAGCGTACCGCTTGAGCGTAGTGCTTGAACTTCAAAACTTAGTTCGGTCATAAAGCTCGAAGCTCGATATTCATATCATTTCCTACGGAAAGTACTCAGCAATGCATGGAATTTTAGCTACAAAATAAAAATCAACATAATATCTTACGAGGAAAATACAAAATAACGAAATGGGAGGTAATTAGAAATAGGTGTCATGAAGTACCAGACGGAGCTTCAACGGATCTCTCCAAGCCAATAGCCTCCTTCCTCTCTTTTCAATTCGTGTTCCTCCCCGTCCCACACGCAAATATAGTGTTCCTAATATTCCGTAATTCCGACTTTCCATTTCCCAGCGTTCCTTATTCTACCGAATCCCCACAATATGTAATTCCCTGTCAACTCGCTTTCCTTCCCTGGACCTCTCCTATTCACCCGCCGTTTTTAACAACTTTCTTAAACGCCACTTTAACAAATTAATCCCCTCTAATCTCTACTGTGTCTACTGATTTCTCTGTGCCCTCCTTCTGTAGTTTATATTTTTATTGTCATTTATTGTTCATTGTTGCCTACTTTGTTACTACTTTTTTATTTATTGATTGTTATATCAGCCAATGTACAAAAGCCAGCCATTTTGGGTTGCTTAAATAAATAAATGTGCGTAGGTTACATTAAATGTAATACCATCACCTAAGGCTATAAAGAAGATTAAATGCATTATTCTTTTCCACTTAAAAAATAATGAATTCTACAAGGTATAATTTATACCAAACAAATGACGCTAATGCTACAGGTCAAAACTGTCATTGTTTGCGTAATTAAGTGCAAGGTTAATTTCATCAGAGCACGAAGCATCCCAGTCTCTCGGTAAACTGGAATGAAATCTCTATTACGATTCCATATTTTGAAATGCAAATCGTATTCAAAACGAGACAATTCATTGTTGCAGTTTATTTACGCGAAATGTAATTCATGGGAATATTCGATTACAAACATCCCCAGCTACGACTAAACTATGATGATAATTGATGATTCACTGATGATGAAACAACTACAGTTTTCCGATGCGTATAAAATGCATTCGGCAACTGAAATATCTCACAATATGACTCCACTAAACCCAAATTAATACGAACTCGTGGGTGAATAACAAGTACGACCCAAGCTAGTAAATCGGCAGTTATTTTTTACCTCTGAAACAATGTGCTTTCCCACCCCATGTATGGTAATAATGGATTATATTACTGTACTGGACTCAAAAGGCAATTAATTAAGGTATGACTAGGGTATCTTTCTAATCCATGCCACGCGCTGGAAGTTTTTTTACTGAGGATTCTTGTTGAATGCAAAAACTATAAAAATGAATTATAAAAAATAAACGGCTAATTATTATACATAATATTTATAAAAAATATCATATTTAACTCAGCCAATATATCCTTCACCTTATGAAGGTGAAGGATATATATTGGCTTATGGAGGTGAAGGAGAAATTCAAGCCTGTAAATTCGGAAATGTATTTTTATTTTTCAATCAAGAAAGTGTTTAAGTCCCGCTATTTCAACATAAAAGATAATAATAGTTTAAATTGCTGCTCTTGATATTTTAACCATAAATGACATTTTGACACGGGACGAAATACATTTTCGATACTTTAAAAATGTAGAGCAAAAATTGTACACGTATTAACAGATAAGTAAAACATGTACCCAATGAACCATGTAAACATGTACATACCTAAACGCAGAACTCCAGTCATCATGACCATTTTTTCACAACAATTAAAGGTCCTAAAACACTCCTTATGGGGTTACGGTATTGTATCAACAGTGAGCAAAGTTCATGTACATCATATATAAAAATATTTCACATAAGTAAACCCTTCACAGGAAGGATACACATCCAATTTTGGTTAGTGAGCATTGATTCTGCATGATAATTGTGTTACGAGCTTTGAGCATACAAAGAAAATTTAAGGTTCCCCCGTGACACCGAGGGTCAAAGCATAGGAAAAGATCTATTTTATTTCATGTGTAAGTAGAAGTAAAAGGTAAATGACTTACAAATTGTCATCACATTTAATTTTGCTATTAGAAACAAGTAATGGTAAATACAAAACCGAAGCCAAAAATTTGCGAACATTTATTAAAATATACTTCAGGGTAATTTTACTATGGTAACAATTTTTTTTGGACTTCAAAGATAATAGTTCGTGCGAAAAACGGGATGGCAACACCGAAATAGACTCCTCGCTGACATCGAAAACATTATACAACCTTACTTGTCTTCTCTCGTTCCCTTGCTGGCATGTAGTTGGCTAGAATTCGATTTGTTAAAGCACTTGCTTTAGTAGTATATTAAAATATAATTATATTATATATTAAAAATATATGTACATATTTTATAAATTATATGATTATATACTTATTCATTCATGAAATTTTTCCGTTGCATTATTTTGCTCGCGTTTGTTTAAAAACGCTTCTTATTCACATATATATTTTTGCATTTTTTTAATTTCTATTTTCGATGGCCATTTCCGTAAAAGATAAGTGGAAAGTCTACTTTTTCAACTGTCAGTCGATAGAGTGAATAAGAAACTACAAGCTCTGAATTATTATTAAAATCACATTCGTTAGCGTTTCGGAGAATCCCAAAAACCTCGGATACCTCAATCAACCCACTATATATTTTGTCGTCTGTATATATGGTAACTTACAGCGTTGCCGAATTGAGGGGCGTACAGTAACGACAATTTTTTCGAACTACGCGTTATTTGCTTTTCTGTTAAACAAATTAATAAATAACTTTTAAACAAATGAAGAAAGTTTCAGTTTTTTGGAAGTCACTACAACTCACAATATTTAGTACAACATCTCAGTGTTTTTTAAATTACATTTACTTACATGCTTAAACTTACGATTTATTTGGTAGCAGCCCTAAACTGCAATAAGAAAACGAATAAATTCGCCAATTTTCATCAGTAAATTTCATAAAAAGGAGTGAGGAAAGGCTGCTATTAAAAAGTTTCATTCTATAAAGTGTACTAAAGCTAAAAATTTTGATATTTTCATTATTAAGGCATATGCTTAACATTTCGGTGGAACCTCCTTAACTATACTCGAGAAGTACGTGCCTCTGTGTACGGTTAGCCCAGCAAAGCTTTGTGATCCTACTCTTTTATTTTAAAAACACACACACACACATAAATGAATAAATAAATAAATAAATATATATATATATATATCATCATCATCATCAGTATTTCAATCCTAAGAT
>LYUA01000429.1:1095785-1106221 GCA_002093875.1 Calopteryx splendens
ATATATTATATATATATATATATACATATTATATATATATTATATATATATATATAAATATATTATATATATATATATGCCTGAGTACACACATATAGAGGAACACGAGCCTGTGTAGCGACTGTTCCTCAGTGAGGCAGCTGCCAAGGCGTTAAAAACACTACTAAGGAAGCCAACGGGAGTCAACCTCAATTATTTTGCACAAGAACTTAGGATGGACACAAATGCTAAAATGAACCTTGGAGCGTACAAAGCCCAGCCCAAAGGGGCGGGTATCGAGCCCGACAGCCGGGGAGGCCTTGGAAACTCTTGCACACCCGATTCGGTTGCAGTAGAAAATAAAAATCAGAAGAGGCGCTTAGGCGGAGCTTAGGCTGTTAGAACGATGATGACGACAGGGAGTTAGAAAATATCAAATATGAGATTGAGCGGGAAAATATTGCTAGTCTTGTGCAAGGTCAGATGGAAGAATAGTGTATATTGTTGGAAACATAGTTCTTTAGTAATATTTAGCGGAGGGGATGATAGCCAGCGTGGAGTAGTAAACGAAAAGGATATGACAAAGAGTGATAAATGTAGAGCAGGTGAATGATAGAAATTATACACAGAATTAAAAGCAGAACTAACGAACGTGGTTGTAATTTAGGTTTACATACCTACAAGTAATTCGTGTGAATAATGCGATTTAATATCCAGAAAATTTGCAGGAGAAGAAAATTGGAAACTAAAGAGGAAAACAACTGACAGAAAGTGACATGTATGTTGAATGAAAATATTGTTACATTAGATACTGGTAAGATGAAAGGAAAGTGAGGATTATTAGAGGGACAGTTAGAGTAATATTCAGTGAAGGGGTATGGAGCCAGCGAGGAGTACCAGAGGTATTAAACAAGAGGGTAGGAATAAGAGTAGTAAATATAGAGAAATAAAAGTATATTTGGTGGTAACATAAGTATAGCACTTTGTTCTTACTCAAGTCTAAATGCCAAACAGTTATCATATAAGTGAGAGATAGACAGTATATATGACCAACTAGAATAAATGATTGCGGGAGTTCTTGGAAGAAAACACTTGATAGTGATGGGGGAATGGAACACGGTGGTGGGCAAAAGGAAAGATGGTAGTGAGGTAGGTAAGTACCTACGGCGTAGGAATAAGGAATGACCGCGGATCGAAAGCTCTAGAATTTTTCAGGAGAAATGGATTAGTTATAACTAATACCTGGTTTAAGTACCTCAGCATACGTAGGATCATATTAAAAATGCTGGGAGATTCGGCAAGATATCAATTAGATTACATAGTGGTTAGGCATAGATTTAGGAACAGCGACATCAATACACAGTTTTCCTAGACGGATGGAAGGGGAACGGGACGGACGGGGACGGACGGATACATGGAAGAAAATATATCTTTTGAAAGAGCAAGTTGGGAGCAAGTAATGAACGTATTGGAGAAGGGAGTAGACTGCAGCGATAGGAGACTTATTCGAAATATGTACTTGACTTAGACTGCACAGGTGAAGGTAGCGGATGGAGAAATGGGGTGAGCAGCAGTGGGACGGGAGTTAAGAAAATATTGCCCGTTAATACCCGTGCTTTTCAACGTATACGTGAAGAAAATGGTAATGTACGTGGGTAGCACTCGAGAGAGAAGTGAAAGTCGGCGCGTAACTGATCAATTCAGTCAGATTTGCGGACGATCAAGCATTAGTTAGTCAATCAGCCAAGGGGTTCCAGTCATTTCTGAGCTCTCTACAGAGCCAGTTTAATAGGTATGGAATGAAAATAATTGAGAAGAAAACGAAGGATAAGAGGTTCTCAAGACATATTTAAAGAAGTTAAATAGAGGCCAATCAGAAGATCGCAGTGCTACCGAGTGAATGGTAACGATGTCAAATAGCAATTGCTAAAAATTTTCTTACATGTAGTATATTATTTTGTTTTTCACCGACGGCTTATCAAGGCTTTAAAGAGACAGAAAGGGAAAATCTCGGGAACTCAAAACTATAATATCCTACTTTCAGAGAGAGATCACCCCCTAGATACCAGTTCCCAACAATATAAGGGCATGCAGTATTAAAGGAGGGAATATAGTTTATTTGCACCGAGTGTTTTATCCATCCTGAATATTCGGCGCTATACTGGTCTATGTTAATCATCCCTACCAAGAAAGATTTTCCCACTAAAATTAGAAAAGCAACAAAATGCATCAGCAATTGAAGTGAAACAAGTCGAACTATTAATAGCTGATGGAATATTGTTAAAGGCATTGCTATATAAGCCGGATAAGGACTAAGGAACCAAGTTTCCTCACTTCAACCAAAATTTTGGACGAATGCACTGTTGCAAACAATAGTAGGGAAGGAATGTTCAGGAAATCTCCGCCACCCGCTTATATTGGAAATTGTGGCAAACTAATGAAGGCTTTCCGAATCGAGGCCGTTCAATATAAACGACGGGACCTCGGGAAAGTGGCAAGCCAGAGGATATACCCGGGACATAAATAGAAATTGTGTGAACCACAACCATCCTGTTTCTTAATTGCCTGGCACTACCTTTTTATAGAATCGGAAGTCCAATACCGGGAGACGGAAAGAGAGACGTAATAGGAAACGCCGCCTGTTTACCGGATGGAATAATGAATGAAAACAGGCGAGTTCCGACCGCTTGATGACGTAAATTCGCGGAGATAATTTTCCACAATGCTCACACATAGACAGTCCACACATGTTTACGCTTCCGTTTACTCCACATTTCAAACTATATATTAACAGTCATAGAGTTCCCAGTATAGTAACCGGCTATTTAGTTACTTAAGTCAAAATCTAAAGAGTTGGAAATAGTACTAAATTACAATTCGAAAAAGAGATTTTAAATACATATTTCATTGTATGCACAAAGAATATCTAATTGTTCCTAGTAGAATCTTAACTTAACATAAAGGGCGCTATTAAATAAATTACTAAATTATTCACCATAGCTAACGAATACAGATGAAAGAAAACAAAATTGTTGCATTGAAAGGAAATTAAGAGCTGATACAAATGCAATTAAGTGAATGCAATATTACCACCAATCGAGGATTTGCGCGCCATAGTGAACTTTGTGTTGCATTCTACGTGATTTCCGTAAAAAACTGTAAACTCGGAGTCCTTAACTTAATCTAACACTTTGCCATAATAACTCTTGCAATGGTTGCAGGTTTATCATAGACTCAATAAAGACAGAAACCATACTTTACAAGAAACGATTGGAATAATGAGAGACAAAAGGACAATATAACACTGGTATCGGAATCTGTGGCCTAATAATTATCTGCAAGGGAGCCCATGCTATTCGGTATATATTTTGTGACATAAATTACAACGTTACCGCTCCGTAAAGTCACACCACAGGTACGCAAACTTAAATTTGTAAGGGCTATATACCAAAGTAAGAGCATAAAACACGTAAAATCTCTCACCGAAAAAATTACAACCGAAATAGAATATTACTTGAGAATATTCCGCTGGATAATATAGTGATCGAGATGGGCAAATGAAATTCATAAAATTTGACCGAAAAAAACGCCGTAAAATGCTCAGCTGGTGCCAAACATCTTCCGCGGCTTAGCAAGAATTCAGAAGACTTTTATCGTATATGCACTTGTATATGCCACTCCCATCGTACTTGAGCGTTTTGTCTAATGAATATTATTTTACTGACAAGTTTGGCCCATGAAATGGCAACGCTGAAACGTCAGCTATATATGTCCGTCTGTCGCAGCGTCCCAAAAATCAGAAGATTTATGAGTGTCTGTAGAGGAGATGGACTGAAGGCGAACGTTGGGAGGGGGGGCAAGAGCTGTAAGGAGAGCCCAGAGACGAAGGGGTGGGAGCAAGATAGAGGGGGGTTGAGAGAAGAGGGGAGAGTGTGTGGAAGGAAGGGAGGAATATATTAATAACTTTCTCCCTTGTAATCAGCCTTTTGATGAATGCGTGGGACCCATAACTTGTGAAGAGAAACCTTAATGTTTTATCTTCTGGGGTCATGACTCTGATTTTCTCAGGTGGTCAGAAGCGTATGAGAACCAGGGCCACTATAATAAGTTAAAAGTCATGTATTCAACAATAATCGGGTTATAAATCAAAATATGGCGGGTTTAATGGAAAAATCACAATGACGAAGGTAAAATCCGTCTATGTTAAGATATGGCGCAAATGAAGAATCCAATCATTTATAAAAATAAGCCACAGAAAATAATGCGATAATTGAAAATTCACCACCACCATATCAATTGTTGATAAACGACGGAAATCGATTACATAAAATTGATCCACATTAGGTCTTGAGATGAAATTTAAAAAAATCAATCTAATGAAAATACTTTAATTTTCTATTGCAGCTATTGTGCTTTAAAAATATCCCAATTTCTTCAATTATTATTACCGTGTTACTTTGCTATTCGAATGAATGTTCCTATGAATCTATCTAGTAATATCAGTAGGTGTTGTTTTACTATTGAAATAGAAAACAAAAACGTCGAATAAATGAAGGATACCTAATAGTAACTTGGAAAAATCCTATTAAGTCCTATGCTACTAAATTCTACTGTATTCTAACCCTACTGTTCTACTAAAATACCTACAAAAACAATAACTTCAATAATTTTATTGACTTATGCTAAATTATTTTACAACCATTGTCTACTTGTGATACCATAAAAAAACAGCTCCATCCGCCGGTGATACCGGCGTAAAATTTTAAAAACAAAACAGGCAAACCAGATACTAAACCATATATATAAATAGCGAACACAATTGGTCTTATTTCTCTGATGAATTTTTGAGTATTCAATACGTAAACTAACTGTCCAACGACTATATTCAGTTGTTTTTATTTGCCTTAGATTCACTATGAATAAGAATGTAGTTCATTTGCATATTCTTACATATTTATCTAAATTAACGCAGATAGTACTCTTTATGATTTTATCAAGTCGTCTCATAATTCTTTACTGAACTCCGTACATAAAATAACTGATATCATATTTATTTTAATTATCAACAATTAGACGAAGAAATACTAATTTTAGAATATTCTACAATAAATAGAGAAGAAAAATGATTAGGAATATTCTGATTGAGAGATAGATTTAGCCTGACTAAATTCATTCGATGAATAACTAATGAACTTTCCTGTGAATTATACAATAGACCAGCACCGTAAGAAAGTTTCTTTCGGAGATTTATACCTACGATTAACGAAAAAAATATGAAATGCCAAATTCATTTCAACCACTGCAAATTAAAACTTTCAACGCTGGAAAAGCTACAGTATGCAATTGTGTATGAATCAGCGAAAAGCTATCCTTCTGAAAAAATTTATTTACCAGTAAATTTACCCTTCAATGGGAACCAAAAAAGATGTCTCTACAATACGACCCAATAAAATTGAAAAATGTGTTGCATATTATGGATATGAATATTCGTATTGTATTTTGTACTAATATTCATAGTATGAAACGCCCACGACATTCCAAACATCACAGATAGCTCCAAGACGGAAGATATTTCTATAACAATCTACTACATAACTCGTTAAACTTGTGGTAGTGCTCAAGATAAAATAATCTTTGAATCACTTGCGAATTTCTCATGAAAGTGGAAATACTCTCATCACCAGTTCCAAAAAGGTCACAATTTAATAATTCCACAAGTCAAAAAAATGTCGTGAGGCTCGTATAACTCAAAAAAATGGTAAATACACTTTGACAGGAGTGTATACGTGCTCAGACTTTGCATTTTAAGGTAATTAGAGAAACAAGAAAATTTGCTCCCAGCCGAAATAAGAACATTTGATCTCTAATACTAAGCACGATGTCAAAAGGTGCTTGACGTTCCCATTTAACGGTATAAATACCGAACTAGATGGTTGGCGACAAGCAAATACCCCCATGTGAGGTACAAGGCCGAGCGATATCAAACATTGTGGTAATTCTAGTATATGCTTATTACCTATTATATGCTAAAGTCTAAGTATCCAATTTATGTTTATTTTTAGAGCATTTCAAAAGAGAGTAGCAAATTGGATACTTCAATGGCTAAGAAGATATCGCACGACAAATTCAAATAAGAAAAATCCGTTACATTTCTCGAAAAAACAACATCCATTACTGCTACTTTTGAGAAAGCCTTACCGGCCTAATACCTACTGAAGTAATCTTAGCATATTGTAATTCAGGACCAGTAACTATTTTTAAATGGTCCATGAAATGCAAAATGTGAAGATATACTTGCGGAGATACACGAGGAAGGTGAGTAAAAATTAGTTTTAGGGGAATATCTCATAGCCAACCAAAAAGAAGACCGTCAATGCTATTTCAAGAGATTGGGAATTTAAAACTACTGAGAGATCTGATATGAAAAACTAGTACAATATCAGGAGAAACAGAGTATCTAACCATGAAGTTCTATTGTGTATAGATAAAGAGTACAATTCAATGAAAAACATAAAGAAAAGAAGCTCAACTACGATAAATACAGAATGTGAGAATAAAGATACTATAAGCGTAAAAAAATGTTGTGAGAATACAAAAATGGAGTGCAATAGGATTGAGATGCATTTCCCGACTCGCAACGACAAAGATTTGCTCACATAGAGATCACATGAATCATTCATGGGAGGGAGGGCTTACACAAGTTGAGACAGTCATTGTGATATCCAACCACCCAAAGGAGAGGGTACCAGAAGAAGGAGCGACAATTTCTGAGTGAGGGGACATGAGTATAATAAAGTATTGAGAGGAGTGAAGCCGGGAGAGGGGTATACAATGACTCACCTGGAATATAAAACACGCCATTTCTGCTATTTCCTTGACAATAACCCATAAAAATCTCAATAACCAAGATACTTACGCTTCTTTTCAGATGGAGTATTTATAAGAACCATTTTCATTATTGATTTCATAAAATCCCCAATAATAATTTTTCTCCAGTCACGCCGAATTTCACTACTAGTACACTTAAGTTTCCTTCAAATTTGGAAGTAAAAACTAATTCCTTTGATATATGAACTTTCTTCTTCTTCCAAGTAATTTTGCACCTTGAAAGTTAAGTACTGAAGACTGATTACAAAATTTAAAAAAACAATATGTTTTGCTAGTACCAACCAAGTATTCCAAAAAAAGGGGAAGTAATTTGGTTCATATCTTAAAACTTTTAGTGGCTTATTGAAATGAAAATCTAACAAATGAAAGATTAAACGTTTATTATTGCGCATTTTCCAAAATATTCTACGTTATTTTGAAAACTGTACAAATTCTAGGCGGTGATAAACAATTCCAAGACAGTATATTCAAGTTTTTTAAAAAAATCCGCTCTGGTTTCTACAAATTAAACTATGACCATGACCATTTAACTGCCAATTAAATTTTTAAAAATTACATTACTTTAAATAACACGATATTTCGCTATTTTTTCGGCGGAAAACATTTTTAAAAAGAAAAATATGCATATTCGTCAACAGGGGACAAAAGATAATGCGGTCTAGAGATAACGATGGAAGAATTCGACGCCTTATTCATATATCTAGGATATTCCATGCTAAATAGCGTAGAAAAGTGCAGAAACTTGGTCTTTAGAAGAGAATATAAGGCTGGAGAAATGCGAGGCATTAAATTCGAGAAAGATGGTGAGAGTAACTTGGAAAAAGGAAAGTGAACCGAAAAGTTTTTAAATACCGTCGTTTAAAAGATGAAGTCATTGAGGAAATTTGAAGAAGGCATAACAAGTGGTTGAAGAAATATGGTGGCTGGCTTGACGCTCTATGTCAGAGAATGTTACAGATTGAGTAATTAAAGGAAATTGGGAAAAATGAAGGAGAATATGCATTTCTGACTCTTTGGCAGGTTGTGATAACCTTGAAGGGCAGAGAGGAAAGTTCAGAGGAAAGTAGTTTCTGGTAGTTAGTGTACACCTTTTTTCATACTTAGTTTTCATGGAATGTCCAAACCTACCTCTAGATGGGAGACAAAGTAAAATGAATAACACAGCACCATTCTTTCCACCGACTACTTTTGATTCTTGATTTTCACACAGGGATGGAGACATAAAAGGTCGAGACAACAGAGGGTTTGCGCAAAGAGCTGGATTCGAAGGCAACAGGGAAAGGGGCAGCCGACGGGGAAGGGCGTCTGTAAGGGCTTTCTGTGCCGCAATCCTGACGGGGGAAGGATGAGTGGGGATTGGGGGCGGGGGGCCGCGGAAATGGCTCGGGCGCCGTCGGGTCCGAGGGTGAGGAAGAGAGCGCAAAAGAGAAAGAGAGAGAGATGTCGGACGTCCTTGCACCCTCCATAACAGGAGGACGTCTAGCTCTTCGGGAGGAGGGGTTGGAGTCGGCAGTGGGGAGGGCGACGTCCTGAAGGAAGGGTGGAGGGGAATGGGGAGGGAAAGGGGGAGATGTTCGTCCTCGAGGGAGCGGGCGAACTCCGGAGCAACAGGTTCGGGGGAGAGGGGGAGTGAGCGAGAGGAGGGGGGGGAGGGAGAGGAGAAGATCACTACGCGCTCCCCTAAAATAGAGCAAAAGAGAGAGAGAGAGGCGACGGGGCTTGAATAATTTTTTTTTCAATCCCATCATAATTCTACACACATGCACTAAATGCCAAGGGGACACCACGGATCAAGCAGCATCTTGCACGCGCCGACAGTCACCTACACTGCTCGAGTTGAGTCCTTCATGAGCCAGTCAAATATATAATTCTATTCAAGAAATTGCTAAGGAAGAAAACAAAGCCTACAGGCAGATGACTAAAGTCCCCGGGGGCATTAAATCAAAACTCAACTTTTTCTTACAAAGCCAGCTAAAAATATGCGAGAAACATTCCCCGATGCTCTACGAGTAACCCGAGTAATGTCGTGCAAATACGAGGAGCTCCGTCATTTATTTCATTTGTGAGTAAAAGCTTAACTCATATACAATTTGTATAGTTTTAACCATCTTCATGAAATGTCCAAGAAGAGTTTTTCAAAGTGGAGAACGTAAATTTTGAATTGAAATTATTTGCGTCATATGCAAACCTTACGGAGATGTAGAAAACTATGAAAGATTTCAACTTTATTAGATAAAAAAACTACTATCGCCTAACAGTACTATTATAGGCATAAGGAAGCTGTTCATTAACTCATACATGGAGTTCATTTTTCTAAGGCTGAGACACATGGCAGATAGTATAACCAGAAAAAAGAAAATAAAGTGATAGAGATACAATTCTACCGAATAATGATGAAAATCAAATGAATAAGCGAAGTAACAAATAAAGAAATACTTCGATACCCTATGGAGGGCACTTAGAAGAAGGAAACTAATTGCGCACATCCTAAGGTACGATAGTTTACTGAACACTAAAATCAAAGGAAACATAGTTGGAAAGAATTACAGGGGGAGTATGAATGGGGGAGCAGAGTGAATTTCGAGAAGAAGGTAATGGAGGATCTAAGCGCAAAGGGACATGACGGATTGACGAGATTAGCAGTTAACAGGATTGGGAGGCTGCTGCAAGCCAAGTCTCAGATTGATAACCGCTGATGACAACGAAAAAGCTGACATATAGGTAACATCAAAGAACAATAATTTAAATGGGGTATTAACGCCAATTTTAAAATTTGTGGGCATTCTGTTCTTATAAATTCTTTTTATGATGACGAAATAAAATTGCATTTCATCACCCACTTTCGCAGTAGGAGTCGAGGGAAAGGATTCGGATTGTAACCGTGAGTTAAAAATGAATCCTATCACGTTGTTTAAAAACACATTTTTTAAATCATAGGGCGTCATTATCCCGTCTCTTTACGTCAAATTCCAATGTCTATTGAACTTTGCTCCTTTTTTTGGCTGAATTTACAGGGATATTATTTTTTGAATAGTAATTGCCAAGGTACTTTATCAGACCCAATATTCACTGCTGAAAAAATCGTTCGAAATGTACACATAAAAATTCACAGAATCTTGAAGTCACACTATTATTCCATAGCACCATACATTCAAAAAACTTTGGCCTACCTATGAGTTCTTCAACGATTTGATCTTAATCCATTACCTCTTCCACCCTCTTTATCACTACTATTTTTACTTCTCTTTTTCAGCATATGCAGACACTGCGAACCCGTCTCTCAGGGTATAAATGTTGTGGAATATAGAGTAAATGTGTCAATATGCTGCCGCCAACGAAAGTCTCTATTTTAGAAGTGATTTAGTTATCCTACTAACCTCATTTAATAGTAGAGCTCACTTTAAGTTATCGCATCCAAATGCTCCCGAAAGCGGTAAATGTACATCTAATTTAAGATTAATACATAAATCAAATCACAGTAATCAACTCGAAGGTCGGTTGCGTAGGTGAGGGTAGGGCTCACCCAGTACTAAGCCCAACGCCATGTGAAATTCACACATAAGGGTAGG
>LYUA01000429.1:1149309-1170822 GCA_002093875.1 Calopteryx splendens
CTTTAGCTCCACAGGCGATCGTGCTACCCTTGGGCCACCTCGCCCCCTGTATAATACCATCGGTTAAATACTCATAAGTCTTTATAATAATACATAGTGTTAATTCCTCTTTAAACCGGAAATTTACTTCTAAAACAATTGTCTATACTTCGATAAAACCACCACAGCTGCCGATGAGGATACACTTTTATTACTCACACGGCCATACTCAACTTTCTATCTGCTGTGGGAAATCCTGAGCCACAATAAGCTAAATAAATACTGATTAAAAAAATAGTAAATAACCCGAAGGTTGGTTTCATAGGTGAGGGAAAATCTGGGCTAATACTAAGCTCAACGGTATGTGAGATTCACACAGGGGAAGGGGTAAGGGGACCAGTCCGTTTCCCAGTGCCTCCTAATTTTTCCCAGAAAGAAACATAACACAGCTTGGGTAAAGCTGGGGATCGAACCCGGACCGTTAACCCAGCGCTCTATCCACTGGAAAACCTCTAAATTAGAATAAATGAACGAAATTAAATTAGGATTTTTAAAAGGTATTGTTATTTTAGGTTATAATGTAAAATTCAACATTCAAGTAAGCGGTGTTTGTTGACCCTTAATGTTAACCAACACCTATATGAAGGAATATTGAGGTTAAAAAGCTGATGTGGTAAAAGTGTTGGCTTTCCATAACATAAGCTCGAGTTCAAATCCCATTGTAGGTGGATTTTTAGTGGCATTTAGTGCTAACCTTTCGTTAACAGCAGGCTAAAGTCGAGGTCGCTCTCTCAATCTTAGATCCGCTCCCTAAATATGCTACCACCCTCCGCCAAGTAAACCACCTACTCTTAATGGCAAAAATCGCCTTAGCTCTTAGTTCCCTAAACTATTAACGACAACCATGATATAAATATACGACTATTTATCCCTGGTTGAACAGACAGAGCGTATCGCTCCACTGCGACAGAGGGCGGAAAACAGCATCAAGAAGAACATAGTCACGACGCTGATCGGGCTGTGACGTCACATCCCCCACCCCCGCGGATTTCTTCCGGGGAATGAATTAACGCAACATTAAAAACCACAAAGGCTATCCACACCCTCACCCCCTCCCGCCCCCGCGCCCAGACGCCTCGCCTTGCCATTTCCGGGAATCCATTGGGGCTCACCTTGGAAGCCATAGGATCGCCTGTGACGAACGTGTATTTTGCCGCCATAAAAAAACCGAATGAATGAAAATTATGCCAACGGTCTTGCATCATAAAAGTCATTCCAAACTTTTTAACACGCGATGAATAAGCGTTTTTTTCCTTCGTTCCCTGGCGACGCCCTAGGAGGCAGAAAACGAGCCACGAGTTACACCTGCTAATTACGCCTTTAAAGATTTTAGGGCGGAAAGACAATAACTGCTCGGAGGTAAAAGCGCTTAAGGAGAAAGAGAGTGGGGAAGTAATTTTAAAATTTTAGAAAAACTGAAGCTTGACAGGAAAATGCACGCTTTATAGACAGGCTTAATAGACAGGTTTTAAATGAGACTTTGCATGTAATTTTTGGATCTTCCACCCAAAATTACGTTGAAAATTGCAAAACCAAGTTGAAACGATCGCCTTTTTGAAACTCAAGTAACTGCTATTTGTTGCGAGAAAACAAATCACGCGGAGTAATTACGTAATAATAAAAAATAAACATCTCTAAAACGCTTAAATAATGCATTAACATTCGAAACACTTCATAATAATAAAACCAATGTAAAAAATAACCCAGGGCTGCAACAATGGGCTAAACAAATGGCAAACAACAAGAGCTAAACAAATGGCTGCGCAGGATAATTTATACCGGGCAAACATAGGCAAAAAAACAATAATTCATTGAAAATAAAAACAAACCACCTTGTCTTGTAATAAATGACGCAACTTCTCAAGAGACTTCCAACCACTGAGAACATTCAATTAAACAAATGAACCTTGTATTTCTCCACAGCGCTAAAGGACAACACCGCCCACTGCAAAAAATCTTAATTAGTAATTCTCTTAACTACAGATGCATTTGATATCTTCTGTTCCAAACTATTATAAACGCATCTTACAAAAGAAATTCATGTATTGCATAAGAGCCTTCAAGGTGTAAAAATAATAATAGGAATTTTATTTCAATCATACCTACAGTCACAGCACAGTTACCTACCACCATCGGACTGAAAATTTTCTCAGCAAAATGAGAGGCACCACTTTCTTCCCGGAAGACGAATTTGACTTCATTCGCTTTTGTATGAATCTTGAGTGACGATTATAACGACAGAAATTCAGATAACTAATATAAGGAGGTAACAGCAAACCTTATCAGTCAGTTTCGGTACGTCAGCCGCAAATTCCTCCAGATCACATTCCAGAAAACCCCTTGCAAAGGTCCCGTTCTTTTGCACTTCTACATTTAACCTCACACGAACTATCCTTTCTCTTCCGCCCTTGCTCACTCTCTCGCACTTGTTCGGGGCGCGTCGCGTGTTCATCTGTGGTTAGAGTATTTATAGGTAAGAGCCACCTCTCAACCTTTTCTTATTATCATCGGAAGAGCAAATTCTTTCAGTATTTCGAAGGTTATTCTGCAAGCCGACACATTATTGGCAGATATTTACTCGGATCCCACCGTGCCCATTATTATGCGGTATGAACGAAAACAAATATTAAGTGCACCGTTTATTCGTTTCATATTATTCTTCAATCACTTCACTAGTCTCAGAAAATATCCAAGTACATAAAATTAGAAATTAAGAGGCATACAGTAGAGTAGAGGAGTAAAAGACAATATGAAGCACGATAAGGAAAAGAAGAACCATTTGGATTGGGCACACCTTGAAACATAATGACTTTGTTAGGGATATAATGGAAAGGAAATCGCCACGTGAAAGACCGAAGGACAAGTAAAGAGGGATGTGATACGAAAAGCAAGGAAGTTAGCATTAAAAAAACGTAGAGCGGAGGATGGAAGTCAACCAACAGCCATGATGGAATAAAGGTTATATTTCTTGAATGAATAGGAAAAGGTAAACCTGCAATAGATAATCCTACAACATTATCTTAATTTACTCTTTAAGTGAGTCGCTTTTCAGAAAGATTAAAAATATAATGCCTACCTTTTCCTAGAGGAATTGGTACCGTAAACCATGTATCGTATTTAGACACTATCGGATCTTTACATCCTCCACTCGCGATGCTCATATCTTTCCATGTACCACTTGTAATTAACTGCACTTGGGTTTGATGTCATCCTTGCAAGGAGGTCACCCCTACCACAGCTCTTTCTAAAAAAAACTTCCACAACCCCCTGGACTCTTAAGGCTGGTCTCTGGTAACCTTTACATAGTACCTTTGGTAGTCATACTAGCATACTTTTCCACAATGTCTCGATGTTCCTGGGTCTTCTTTATCGAACTTGGCAATTAAATGTTATCGAGTGAAATGGCGTTTACTACTGTCACATTTTTTCGCCGAAAATTATTTTATCGTCGAGCCAAAGGCATGAGGGAAATTTGACAGCAATGAACGTTTGCTCAATCGAAACGTTTAGATCTATAAGTTTCATAACGGACATCCAGTTTTATTTTAAAATATATGAACCTACGTTTTGAGATGCAGAGGTATTGGCTGATAAATACCTACGTAAGAGGGGGAAGAGAAAAATGGTCCCTTCCGTGTTAATGGCCATTGGCGCCGACTCATACTTAAGATCTAATTATACTCTACTAAGGAGAGAAATGTAAAAATAAAAAAATCCCAAAATTCTAAAGCCATTGAGCTACGCAGTAAGCTTAAGTTACTGGAGAGATGGAATGGGATTGTCAACTAATGGCGATTCAATTCTTAAGTCGACGAAGAAGTCAACTTCAACATCGAACACCTGTCAGCACAACTACCGCTGAATCATTAAACAATACTGTTCTACTGAATTCAAAGGGGACGGAGATAGAGACAGTCGCTATTTTTCCACTCATCAGTTAATTATATTTCGCTCACGGAAAGCATGACATAACTATGCACAATAACGTTCACTGTAAATTCCCTGTCAGGGAGAGTTAATATATTGGCATAAGTGTCAAGCTTGCCAGATGGCCGTGAATGGATTTCGTCGACAATTCAAATATACCGAAAAAATGGGTAACTGCGGTTATTTTATTCCAACTAATTTCAAAGAATAAATGCCCTAAGGATAAAATATTACACTACAATTTTTCTTTCTTGGTAAACTCCTGTAATAAATCGATATAAAATTATTAAACAAGCAATATCAGAGTCCTCTTCATTAGCAATTTCGCTGCATTACGGAAAGGTGAATAAAATGCGGTATTCTTAACTAGCTAAAAGATTTTTTACTTATTTAAAAAAAATGTTTTCAATACCTAGGTATACTTTACTCGCAACGGAAGTAAAGGTATAAGCGTACGTTAAACATTTCGTGGGTGACGGCCGTCGTGCCTCCTGGTCTCCAAGCCACCGCTAAGTGGTGTGCGGGGAAGATACTATTCCACATACAACAGAAAGTGTCAACATCACGAAATAAAAAAATAACCATTCGAACTACGAAAAAAAATACCAACTATTGTAAAAAAAGCGAATTTATGCATGAACTCAAGAGCAATTCAGGATGAAAATAGGCTATTTTTCGCAATGGGGAAAACACAAGCCCATTTATTTTACCTAAATTTATGACATTGATTTCCAGGAATCCTGAGTCCAGGCGATCTTGGATACGGAAATGAGCTACCAATTTGCACGCCAACGATTTACTACGTGGACCTGGTTGCCACAAAAATTTTAAAATTAAAAGCCACAAATAATAATTAGAAGTAAAAACTCTAATTTAATAATTAAATATTGAATACATATTTATAGACCAAATTTTATTATTTAATCAAAGATCATCCGGCTAAGCATAACTTGAAATTATACCACCACCACAGTTTGCTGAAATTATCGTTCTCCGAAAGACAGGATTAAAAATCAATTAATCTTACCACAATAACGCATACAAAGATCAACTATCCATTACAACTCTTCCACCATATGCATAATTCTGAACGAGGGGAGCAGCATCATATGAGCATTATACGAAAGTGACGACGTAAACTTTTCTTCTAGTGTAGAGAGTTCCTCATCGGAAAATTTCTGCAATATTCACTCACGAACGCCCCCTCAGGCAAATTGGGAAACCTGTAAATGAAGAGTGCCATTCGAAATTACTTCCATTAAAATTTCATGCAGCCACGGACTGAAAGAAGATGGATCTGCGGATAAGCGAAAGGTCTGCCCCGACTGGCACGGGTTCTTAAGGTTCCCAGTTTTCTTTATTTAAGCCTCCAGTAAGACTCTCTCGCGGTTGGCCGTTCCGTTTGTATTTAGGGATGCAATTCATCTCTCGCGATTTCTTAACGAAGTGTTGACATAAATCACCATTTTTCCCACTTTTTATGCGAGCACGATGGAACCATAAAATCAGAGAAAACAACTTAATAACGTGAATTCTTAAAAAGTGACGGGAAACATTTTTTTCGTCATCATATTAATCTTGATCTTGGATAATATGAAACCGCGGTAGTTGCAATAGAAACTTATGATAAAAAATATGTAAGTACGTCTCGGATTCCAAACTAAAACTATTCATTTTCCACTCCCGGGGAACCTATTTATACCAAAATGTCACATTTGAAGCGTGAATCATTATATATGAAAAAATGATATATGTTTCATTTTAAAATGAGGTTTTATTACGCGTTATTTTTATCTTATCTTAAATACAACTCGAACATTTAGGACCCTGCGTAAAATGGTATAATTTTTTCATTAAAAAAACTAATTACAATTGCCAAATTCCGTAAAAAAAAACTCAAGTGAGACTGTATGGAATTAATTCTGTAACATAAATTAAAACGTCACATATCGCTGCATTAAAATAAGAATCTCTGGCGAGTAGGAGAAATAGATTGTAAAAATATGAAAATCCGTTCACACTTAAAGATTCAAGTCTCAGCAATGATATGATGCATTAAATCCTAACGCCTTAGAATAGCATAAAATGGAGAAAATAAAATTCTAAAGGATCATAGATAAGGCAATATGAAAATAAAAAAAGGTTTCAACATCTCATGTTCGAAAATAAAATATTACCTAAGCGTGTTCTAAATGTCAACATAGCATCGAGAGTTTTTTTGATGGCTGGTGACATAACGCACCAGGGCACAAGTTTCGGCGGAGGCTTCCAGGGTAATGTATAGACGGTTCTAGTGAGGGGAGTAGCGTCGACTAGGGAGAAAGCCAGAAAAAATAACTTCCAATGTTTCTATAGACGGGTAGAAAAATTATTTTTCAGAAGAGACTTCCAGAATGAATATTAACACAGATGAATCAATCCTGCGATCGCTTATTTGAATAAAAATAAACCCCTAGCTTAGAAGTTTGAGAAGAATAGTAATAATTTGGTAACGAAAGTACGACCCCACCGATTGTAAAGCGAGAGTGCGAGTCTACTGTTTGAATTAGATAAGTATCTTATGCAACTAGGAATAACATAAATTTCACAAATTACGTGATTTATGCTATAATACATTGGCGGCTAACTGTTCTGTCACCCCATGGAAGAATGCCCATATCATTCACTTATTCGATCCCGAATTCCACTCGCCTATTTGAAAGAAACCCTTACCTAAGGATATGAAAATGCCACCCCTCATCCACAGGAGAACGGTAAGAGAACAATAGAAAATCAGAGGTTACAATGATTAAATAAAGAGACAATTTTAAAACAATAGGTCAACAAAAGACAACATGAAGAGGAAAAAGAATAAAAAATTAAAATTTAATTTCTGCGAAAGAAATTTCATGACTCTTGAGAGGTGATTAACTCACAACCCTCTGCTCAAAATACCAATCAATTCTACATTGCAAATGATATTCATTGAGAATAAAAAAAATTCAGATGTTGCGCAAAATGTAGCAGGATTACATGTTGAAACACAAACCCAATATGTTACGCGAGAACGAAAACACACTCGGTACCATTACTAATAACAAATATAAAAGTAAAAGATAAACTGTAAGTGTAAAACATAAAATGAGAGGACAAATTCTGGTTACCGGGCCTCAGCGAGCGTCATTTTCACTTTCGTCGAGGACAATCTGCTTACCAAATGAAATTTAGGCAATAATAACAAATATTTTTCAGGATCTACCAGCCTAGTAGGCGCTATTAAGTACATTTAGTGGGAAATAAGTTTTAACACAGAAAGGTATGCGTCACATGCTTAACTCTTTAAATTTTATATTACATTTCTTTAAACCGCAATTCTTGTTTCAATTAATAAAATATTTCTAATTGAAAATATGCCAAGGAAATCCACCACATTGGAAACTATACCCCCAGAATGTTGCACAATAACAACAATTGAGTTCTATGCGCGACTTAGCATTGACCACAGACGGTATCTCAGTAAGACAAATTACTCATTATGTTAGAAAAAGTAACTTGAAAGTTTAGGATTTACTGGCGGGAGATTTCAACGCCTGAATAAAAGTGGAAACCTGTGCGCTAGCGATATTCAAGAAGAATTGAGCAAGTTCTTCGTGCACGTTGTGACCCACTAGTCAATCTTTATCTTCGTTGCCCTTGATTTTTATCAATAAATTCTGTTCATTTACGCTATTATGATGATTAGGACTAAGTTGATGGACTATTCCGGCATTACTAGCAACTACCAATAACCAACAACACTGAAAGCTACTCCAATACCGAATGCAGTCACCCACATCTTCGATTACTTATGCTATTCTTTTGAATTAAACAAGCTCTCAGCTAGGAATCGCAAATGAACATTTAATTCCATATCTACGAATCTCCGTCCTCCATTTTAAACGTAACTAAGAGTGCCTTCGTAGTAAACCGAGAACTCAAATTTGAGATACAGCAGGCGATCCATACGGTTAGCTACAGCATGCAACGAAGAATGAGACAGAAGACCTTGACCCACACTACAGGACACGATATCCCTCGAGAGTAGTAAATAATTCCTAAACACCGACCTACCCGAGAGGAATTAAACCAATGATGGACTGGAATCGCTTACAAACCGTGCGGTTCTGCGTGCAGACAAACAGAGGAGCAATCGAATATGAGTTAAGGAAAGGGAATACCTCTAATGTCAGGGACAGAAGGCAGTCACCTCATTCAATAATGACGTCGCGTGAATACACGACGGCACACCACTCCCAACACTTTACTTTCTGGAATGACCACATCTTTTCATTATTCATTCACTTGATACTCAGGCGCTGGGAGACGAATGCATAGTCACAACCGGAGTAAAATTTCGAACCTGAGCAAGAAACGCGATTGCAGAACACCTTCTCTTGAGTAGCAATCGAAATTAATTCAACACAATTGTGATTAGCAAATTATAACGAATAGAATAAGAAATATTAAGTTTATATGAGCTTTCTCAGCCATTTCAGCTATTACTCCTTAATCAACTCCCACTTCGGCCGGAGGTGCTTGAGGAAAACAATAGGAGCGTGTCATAAATATTGAGATCTTATAAATATCTTAATGTGTGAGGTATCCCAATCGCTGTATCCACCCAAAACGTAAATTAAACAAAGTTAAACTTAGTATAAAAATATACGAATGTGATTCTTTATTCATGCAATTCTGTTAGTTCTATTTCCAAAAAAATTGTTTAATCTTGGGCTATAAGTTGTAATTTAAAATTCGTTACCATAATTTTTTTTGTGCAAGAATCTCATATGATAAACATAATGTGTGGGACAGTGAAGTATTAAGAAAATCTTGGTTGAATAACACCAAAAATGTCACAAAATAAGACACAGGGACATGGCAAGAAATAACAACTAAATTTATTTTAACTGACAGATAAAAACAATAAAAGATAATGAGCATTGAGATTAGATGAGAGAAGAAAGATTTGTATAACAGGTTCATATATACGCACGTGAATGCCTATCGCATTCCGATCTTTGAAATGACTTTGCAACCTTATCAGATGAGAATAGCAGAATAATGGATAGTCATTCACGACTTTACTAAAATGGCACGTACGAGGACTGCTACACACACATTAGATTATGATATCGGCCCACGTCACAGACTACAGTAGCTTTTTCCAAATGCGAGTTCATGTTCACTGGAAACTATAAATGGCAACTACAAGTCGTCATTTATAAAGTGAAGGTATCTGGTGCAACTCTGAAATCAATTCATGGTGACTATTAAAAACAAAACGTAGTTATTCCACACAATATTTTTCTTAAAGGTTGAGTTTCTACGCATATCGTCACTATTAGAATGAAATTGCCGAGAAATGCGTGATAATAAGATCGGATTAATGTGATAGATCATGCTGTGACTTCCCACGCCCGGGGTATGACTCAAATTCCGGCTGCGAAGTAGTCCATCCGGAATTTGAGTGCAGCAATCCGTAAGTCGGAGGGGGCATTACACTGCGAGCCCTGAGGCTTCGTTGTTAGCAGTAGACTAATTCCGACACTGGATTTCTCTCCTCCTTACCTCTGCTACTTGAAACCCTGCATCTATGAAACTATCGATCCAATCCTAATAAACCACAGAGCTTATGCAGATGGTACTACTTACTACCCACATAGAGCGGGATGGCATGTCATAGGCAGAATAGACGGGAGGAGAAATGACGTAGATATAGCTAGTGTCACTAGGAAAACCAAGATCAGAGGCACGTTTTTTTCAAGGCAATTTAAGTTCCTTCATTTTCCCCATTAATTCTACCAGTGAAGTTCATCCCACTCCCTGTAAGGGTGACACGATAGAAGTAGCGGCGACTGTACTGTGCCGTTTACCTCAGTGCGATGTTCAAAATCGAAACCAGGGAGGCTTATATTAAAATTAATTGTGAAACAACCAGCCCCAAGAAGGGCAAATCCATGATGATTTTGAATTTTTGGTAAATTTCTGAAATAAATAATGAAACTTATTTACTGACCGAATTTCAACGAAAATATACGATTCTGGTTTAATAAAAGAGATGCTTAAAAATATCTTCGTTCGCAAAGTTGGCATAAAAGTGTAACTTTCTATTAACGATATCTCATAAATAAATTGACAAACAAGGGTTTCGTTTTTAAGATATATTAAGATAACAATCTCTTCCCTTTATCACCATTGACGTTTTCAATGCGCCATCTACAGCCCAGTTATTTACCGCAGACAAATTTGCAAGTGACATCACCAACTCGTGTGACCTCGCAGGACGTTAGACCATCAGAGGTCAGAAATTATCCTGCTATATATGCCACCCGTGTCTTTTACTCTTCACCCCGGTTTATAATGAAAGCTAAAATAAATTCCACACCGGCCACAGCAATCGACTCGAAAGTTGGTTTGATAGGTGAGGGTAGAGCTCACACCATACTAAAACCAATTATTATCATTGGTAATCTACCGGTCAAGGTAGGTTTCTGATGGACACACCCCTACAGGAACCCTTTCTTCATTTCTGCATACTTGCTACCTCCCTTGATTCCATCCAACATGCCTAATCTTTTCCTCCCTTTCCCCGGCTTACCCAACATTCTACCTTCTATCACATTCACTAAAACCAAAGGCGAGTGAAATTTACACTCAGTCCAAAATCTTGCTTAATTAATAACGGTGTACGCTAGGTTCAACCAATTAAGAAACCAAATTTAATTTGTTAAGTTGGCCAATGAAAATCCTCCGTCCACTACACTCGCGTTTTAAGTTAATCAATAATTAAACTGTACAAATAAAATCAATTCACTTAAGATAGCAATAGGTCTGCGATATAATATCAAATATCATGGAATAAAAAAATCTTTAACAAAAAATAAAGTTCAAGAATAAACTTTATGTCAGTTCAACAATATATACCTCCCATCTGGGTTTTAAATATCTACGCCTTCTAAAAGAAAAATGCAAAGTGTTTCCCTTACCTGCACATGCTCATGACTGAATAACTTAGACCTCGTATTTGGCCAACCTAAGCTAAGTTCTTAGATTTTAAGTTCATAAGTTATGTTCTCCCATTCAATGATTCAATGCGACCCTTCACCAATCTGCAAGAGTTCCCAATTAGGGATGTTTGATCTCTCTAAGGTTTATAAAGGAAACAATGAAATCTGTTGGCAATCCAAAAATATCGTCTTTGTTCAATGATGAAAACTGCAGACGAATTTCGCTGATTGGTGACCTGCAATTATAATACTTTATTTTTTATCGTCCGCGATTTACCATTTACTTAGAGAGTCTGTGACTTATATAATAAAGAAGACATTAAAAATGTGTTCATTAACAACCCGTAACAACGGAATTTAGCATCATAATCAATAGAACAATATACAGGCGTAATGCCTTTTCCGTAACCCACACAAGTCATTACAAAACAATACAACGCTAACAATAAAATTACACACCCAATAATACATACATAGAAATAGCTACACCAACGACAACAAACACATCACCACCAAGAATGAAAGGACGGAAACGAGGAGGGAACCGACGGAACCAACAATACATGATTAACAGTATATAAACCCCGCGACGTGAAGTAAAGGCATTCTGTCCAGGAGCATATGGCTCCGAGTAATAGCGCATTCGCCGCGGATCGTCACCATCCTGAAGGGCCCGAGTGTGCCGACCAGGAGTAGTTGTCGAACCNAGGGCCCGAGTGTGCCGACCAGGAGTAGTTGTCGAACCAATATGCAGCTCGACAGTAACCACCCCTCGTTAAAGACATTCTGTGCTCGGAACAGGCGTTCGGTTATCAATACAGGTTTCGGTGCTAAGAACACGCGTTCGGTGATCATAACAGGCGGGCGGTGCATTACAACTATTCGGTGCTCAGAACAGGCGGGCGGTGCATTACAGCTTTTCGGGCTTAGCGAGCAGTTTCGGTGCAGTACAGGCGTTCGGTGAATAACCAGAGTTCCGTGAATAATCAGGCAGCCAATCAAGAGAACTCTTCCTGAAAAATTAGAAATGGGAGGAACACACATCTGAGTGCACACCGCACTCCCTAAAAAACACTACGCGAGAGTACCTGTGTGCCAGCGCCGAATCAAGAGAATAAGCGTTTTTATGGTGTTACAATTTAAGTTAAGTGAAGAGCATTTTTCTTGTGTGACCTTGTGTTGAGTGCAGCGAGGTGGCTAAAAAAGTGGACACGTATGTGTCAAGGCCTGTTTCATACGAGCCTGAAGCGAGAAGATTTATTATAAGTGGACCTTATCTTGCGTATTCCTGTACATTCTATTAAGTAACGAGTGATATTTCATGTGAATGAAGGTAAAGTGATAAATAAATATGTTACAAATGAAAATACAAATTAACCGTGTCTAATTTAGTTTATACAAAATATTTGTGAAAGCTCAAATCTATTTGCATATTAAATATTTATACAGGTTTAACTTTCACCTTCAGCACGTATAGACGATCAATTGTTTGACTACGCGACGATAAAAATGTTTAATCATGACATAAAAATAAAATGTCCAGAATAAATAACCAAGTCGGAGTTGCCTAATACGTGATATTTCGAAATTATGTGAATTTTGGCAACTCTATTTACTGCTTGGATACCATATACAAATTCTGAGGCGTTAACTTGGCTTATTTCACCCCTATCACCCATTTGTTTAAAGGCGACACTGCATAGGCACTGACTCTGCCTTGCCATTCCTCTTCCTTGTTCACATGGCGCGATTTTTGACGTTGACGCTTAATCCTTTTCAATCCCGCGAAGCATCACACACATCTTTTTCTTACCCGCACGCCAATGGTTTTAATTTCTAAATTTATTGCATTAATTAATTATTTACTATAGTATTTTTTATATTCACTGAATAACAACGTAACTGTTACATTTCCATTGTACTCACACTTCCTGTATTCCTTAAGAAATTATTTTTCGAGCATTTCTACAGCCTTAAACGGCATTAAAGGTACAAAATATGCAAGGTGTTGGAATCATTGACGTTTCCTCTGTATTACTTCGACAGAAGATTATTCTGAATTCAGCCACCTAATTGGTAGCATATTGTAATAATTTTGTGTAAATATAAGTGAAAAGAGTAAAACAGAAGATGCCATGTGCCGGTATAATAGGTAACTGACACGCACTTCCTCCCTTAAAGTGGCTAACGGGGATGTTTTCCACGCCCGCTTCTCCCACCGCACCCGTCACGTGATTTATCGACATGCCCAAGCCAATTTTTAGCACTGGTTAGCCTAGAGCTTTCAAAGCCAATAAATAACGTATAAAACGACGGCATCAACATCGCCAACTTCTGCAAAGGGTCTACCGGTGAAGAACGAACTCACTCAGGAGAGAAGAGGAGCTGGGATATGGAGGGGAACGCATCGCGGTTATTTGGAGGGGGGGATGAAACAAATGAGGCGGAGAGCTTGGAAGGCACGCACACGCGCATGCAGGAGAGCGCAGGCAGTTTTACGGCCCGTCTCGAGAGGAATTTGTGGGACGGCTGCCTGGAGTGCAAGACGAAACAAAGGAGCGCCGATTGCAAAGGCTTCGAGAGCGGGAAAGGGGTTGGGAGGAAGAGATTGCTTCCGCGAAGAAGACTCCCCAGGTCTAAGGAATGTGGTTAGGTGGACGGGGGCAAGAAGATCGCGAGAGACTTCGAGTGTCACAAGGAGACGGATGAAACACCAGAGTACCCTCTTTCGGCACTTCTTTTAACGGCAAGTTGAATAATAGGGTGACAAATGAACGGCGGAATCGGTAACGCATAGCTAGGCGGGCCCATTCAATCGTGGTACCATGAAATATTCTACATTTTAAAAAAAACTCCATACTGGTGTTCCTTAACCTTTTCAGTTGGATCCTAATGCTTTAATACACGATGTTTATGCTTTGAAATTATTTTATAAAACATTCCTCAAGAAGTATCCACAAGACTCGAACTAGGGACTCTTAGGTTATTCTAAGGTTACCCTACCTACACTGCGCTAACCATCTTGGCTGGAGAATAAGATTTCTTAAGATCCGTTTACAAGGATTGATTTTATTGAAACCCTATAAAAAGGTTATACACCTCAATTCGAATTCCTTCTATCGATTCTCAAGGGTGGAAGGATATTTCAGAGATAATTTGTTTCCAACATTAGTTTCACGTGGAGCCACACACAATCTATTTAATCTCTTTCCTCATATTTGGTCATAAGGATTTTGTATTTTTGGCCAATTATGCACAAACGAAGCCCCTCCAGGCAAGCCCATTGGTTTGCGACTGGTTCGTCAACCCTTACATATGGAGGTTTACTGCGAGTGAACAAGATTAATAAACAGTCGCGGACAATGAGCGGCGTCCAAAAGAGAGACCGTTATTCGTAAAATGACTGCCACCAAACAATGGTGATCCAATAACGCGAGTGGGGAAGCAGCAGCTCTCCTGCATGTCACTCAGATGGAAAACATAATGGTTGGTTGGTACATCTACTTTCACTTCAAGCACCCATGTTAAATTACTTCAACCACTGTAGTGGTGCTAACTTCAAGGCAAAAGAAAACCACCACGTCATTTATCCAGATTAACCGCAGCTCATAAACTCCTATGCCTTTGTTAACAATAAGCTGAAAACCTTAGAGTGAAACGTTCCGGGGTAAATTTTGGCACGTGCGTCAATCAGTCAACTATGGTTAACAATTTAGGATTTCAAAGTAGAATGATTCACCTTTAGGACCAGCGGAACACTCGAAAAACGATTTTGAAACGCGAATAATGGACTTAGAAATTTTAGTAATTAGTGAAATGAAATGGCAACAAGAATACAAATTTCGGAGCGAACACTGCCGGGCAACACACAAAGAACGTGCTCATAGAAAATGCTCCGAAAAATTGTCAAAAAGCAAGGAAAGAACTTCCTGCGGCACGACGATACGATCAAATAGGTTAAGAGGTTGATATTGTAATGGAGCTGGGATAGAAAACAGCTAAAACTCTACTCACAATAAAAAACCATAAGTAACGAAATTAGATAAAAATTATTAAGATAAACGCATGAGTCACTGTCGCCATAGCGTATTGGGTAGAGCGTTTTCCTACTGGCTAGAGGATCCCGGACGCCTTTGGACAACCCCAACTAAAAAATTCAATTAGATTCAAGGCTTGGATCGGGGTAGGCTCCATCTTCATCTATGAAATCCAACTTTCGGGTTGATTGCAGCGGAAATAATGGAAATGCATATGGAGTATACTTAACAAGTCTGGGACTTGAAATACCTTAGAAAAAGATATTTTTTGTTGTAATTTAATTGTGGCTTACAGGAGCATTTAAATATGCTCCTGTATTCCCAATAAATGGATCAATTAAACGAAGAATGAAATAATTTCACAAAAAGTGGCAGAAGAATAACAACATTAAATATAAGATATAAAATTAAAAAAAATACACAATCATAAAATATTAATAGATATGTAATTGATGATCTGTAACTTATACGCGGAATCCACTCAGAGGTACCACTCGATCACAGTGACTTCGGAGTCCTCATTCAATTTTCGACATTAGTTCAGCGCTCATTCGATCGACATTTAACCAATCGCCAACCCAGAGAGTCACCATAAAACTGGTGCTCCTATGCTTTGTCAATTAGACGAGTGCCATTTACGGGGAAATAAAAATAACAGAGGGAGTGAGTGAAGCCAGGAAAGGTAAAAACATTTATACCTCACCGCCATGTGAAAGCCTTTCGGTCTTTATGTTGAGAGCCCCGCAAGACAAAGCGACCTCCCGAACCGACGTGAGCGGACATAATTAGAACTTGGTCTGGCTGTGGCATTAACGTGTGAGAGACGTTTTGGAGAGGCAAGGGTGTGGAGAGGGACTTGGAGAACGTTAATGGGGCGGGAGTGGGTGCGGATGTACGGGGGAGGTGGGGACGGGAAGGACGTAGTTGATATGGTGAATACGCGGAAAGTAATGAGACACAAAAAAAATTCCCCTCGACACTTCCCCCGCCTCTTTTTTTCAACCTCCTTAGTTATTTTTATCAAAAAATCCCATTATGGAGAAAATGGAGCAGGCTGTGAAGTTTCGCAAGATGGAGTTTACCAAAACACTTACGCACGGAATATAGTGCAATGAATGTGACTGCGCGACCGCACCGGAAAAAGAATGCCCATGCCTGCGAGAACCGTCCCCACGTGAAAATACGACGTCCGAAAATAGGAGCAATACAGGTTGTGGGATGAGAAAGAGGAATGCCGGGAAATGCATTGAAGAGAAGTGGGGACAAACACACAATGAGCGCTGTTCCAAAACACTCCCAAAGCGGCGGAGACCTAAAATATGTATGGCAAGCACAGTGGCCGCAATACAACAGCAATTTCCAAGTAGTCGGTAATCAATCATCAGACAAAATACAATCATACCGGACGGGTGGAGGATATGGAGGAAAAGAAGGCATTTTTACAGTGAAAATCAATTAACTCACCATTTCGAAGAATCCCATTGGAAATATATTGTAGGTAGCAAATATTAAATGACCAATTTGAATAACACAAGTGCCTAGTTCTACATCCGAAGGTAGTAGATTTAATTAAATGTTAGCAGACAATGACTGAGGAAAATAAAAATGTTTTTTTTTGCACAATTGGCATACTACTCTACCCAGAATTAGTATGAATTGTGCATAGTCGTGGATTTTCTGATAGTGAACTTTCACTGCAATTCTATGACGCTGAGGGGGCTTACGAGAATTACCGGGCGTAGAGAATTTTGCAAGGCATCTAGACACCGAGTGATATTTTGCATAATAACTTTTTAGCGAGAGAAAATTAGTATGCCCAATCATCCTCAAACACCACAAAAGTGACCCGCATTTCACAGCTGTATTCGCAGTTTGCAAATATTAGCAAAAATAAAACACTTTTTAAGTTCAATATTTAGGTAAAATTCTGATTTAATTAACCAAAGATGGATTCAACAAAACTAATGACTCGATCAATGAATGACATTGAAAACTATTAACATATTGCCATGAACATTAGCCCTAAATTCTCCTCTAGTAAGGACGAATACCAATCCTGGCGGCAATAACATGAGCTTCCGGTTTCAACCCTCATTTATAAATGGTTCCAAATTCTAATTCTACAGAATTCTTTAGACATGGATATCTTAGGTGATATCTTGCCTTAATAAATAAATCTATCTAAAACTTAAAGCATAAGCTTGTATAAATACGGAGTCATTATTAGTAGTTATTGGTACCATAGGTTGCCTACTTATCAGTAGTACGTTGTTAATTGACTTAGGAAAACTATTACATAATGACGTGGTTCTATTACGAAATCAAAAGGTTATCTGTCTCTTCTCTTTAGTCATTGTTATCTACCAATAAAAATCTACGCCAAATTTAACGCTACACTGCATATCCTAACAGATTTCATTATAATGAATTTTTTTTCAAATCCTCATGACTTCTACGTGGCGCATTAAAAAAATAGATACCGTTTGTGTATAAAAAATTTTCAAACATGATATTTCTGTTTCTATTTATTTTTACATGAAAGAGCACACCTTAAACTACTCTATGACTTTTAGTCGTTGTTGAGGTATTTGAAGTATCTGGAAACCATTTTGTTTAGTCCCTATTCAAAGAACAGCGCACCAATGATAACAAACGGCCTCTTGAATGATAACAAGGGCCTCTAGAAATTTCGGGAAATTCACTGCATAATAAGGAAATCGTAAAACGCCGATTCTCACAAATTTCTCATCAATTTTCCTTCACCAATTCTCCATTGACAACAGAAGGCCTCCCACTCCTTGGTTTATCATGTACATTCGTTCGTTCTTCGTTGAACCGTCTTACCCATTTCCTAACCATTCCATCACTCATTCCACTTTCCCAAAAAAATTTCAGCGGGTTTAGGCTTTCTTGCATTCAGAAATCGAATAACAGACCGTATTTCAAGGTCGGCGGGATCGTCAACTGACTTAAACATTGTAAACAATCAAAACAAGTACATTATGCCGAAAAATTGTTAAAGGTACTCTCTTTTATGTTAAAACAAATTCAAACAAAAATACCAAGTGTGAAGTTTTTCTACACAAAAACGGTACTTAAGTACTTTTTGAACGCCCTTCGTACTTCCCTTCTCCAAAATTCTAATTCTTTTTTTCCTTCTACCTCGCTTACCTAACAGTCTCCCGTATAGCATTGTCTTTAACATCTCAATACCTCAATCCCTCTCAATATTTCTTCCAACCACCAATCTTACCTTATTCGAATTCACCCCACAACGTTATCTCTTTCCCACCATTTCTAATACTTATTCGTATGTTTTCTTTTCCTTCTAACTTACTTATTACCATTCTTCTCCATAACAACATCCCAAGGGTCTCCAATTTATGCTTGGTTTCTCTCGCCAACGAATTTCAAAGCCATGCTACAATATTCTCCCCATCGGTGTTTCCAGTAATTTTTCTTTATGCCTTTCCTTATGGTCCCTCACACTTTATCTCACCTCTTTGTGAGGGAATAGGTTAATATGTATGTAACGCAATTCTTCCCAAAAATGACGTCTCCACGAAAATCACTTTCGTTTACAATGTTTCCCAAATAAGTACAATATTCTACTTGCTCTAATTTCTCCCTTCCTACCGTTATAGCTAAATTATCGTCTTTATTTCTAGAGCGAGTTTTTTAGGTAATAGTAACACCACTATTTCAATTTCATGAAAGCCTATCCTACACACACCTCAGTATCCAACTTAAAAGAATTTGCAATTCAATGGGAAAAAAAGGGAAAGCATTCACGCAAAAGAGACCAACATATTAAAAAATAAATCATTTTACATTTATTTTCCTCTTTTCTTTAAATTACTAAAAACGAGTACATTTTTGGAGTCTCATTTCATATTTAAACTGTCCTCACACCTCCCAGGGGAAAAGGGTGAGGGGTTGAGGAACTATTTCCCATCTCTTTCCGAGAGGATCAAGTTCAGTGCACTGCTCATTAAGGATATAAAGCGAAGACTTGGAAGGGAGATCTGCGGGAAATGATAAGCCGATGGCTTAAGGAATGAAGTAATGCCGTAATCATGGACCCAAGATGAAAGGGTATTGCATAGAAGGGGCCAATTTATAGCTTCCTTAGGGGGAGAGGAGGATATTAATATTCTTAATTCCCAGACCCAGGAGGATACATCCGGATAATTCCTCCAGAACATAATGGATGGACAAAGAAACTAACAGGGACGAAATTGAACAGACCCCCTGATGATGCGACGGCATAACACGAGAACGGTTCCCCCGCAAATGAAAGAAGAGTGTGACTAGTAGGTACAGTAATGTACTATAATGGGAGAGGAGTTGTATCGCCAAAATTGTTTTCAATGATATTTTTCACAATATATATTCCACTATTTTTAATTTTGTGATAAACCGAGCCGTCTCGATCATAATTTAATTAAAAATACTGGCAAGTACTGGTTTCGTTCGGCCTTTCCAAAGCTTTTCAAATATGCCTACCTTCTGATAATAACATATTGTACCGTTCATCTCCAATGTAAGCAATTTCGGCAACAACAAGCAATAGAATTCTTCAAATCTTAATAGGTAAAACAGGTAGCCACGCTTTGCACACGAATCAAGAGAGTACTCGTGCACACCTACCCTGGAAATTACATCGCCATCATCAAAGGTTGTCTGCTTGCGCAAGGTCCCTGGTGCTTCAATCTCATTTTATCCCCTGCCCTCCCTCCTCCTTTCAGATCATTAATCATCTTCTTTCTCCTTCTTCCTCTTTTTGGTTGTCCTTCCACCGTCCCTTGTAGAACATCATGTAACGGACATTCCCTCCTCAGTACATGACCCATCCACATCTTCTTCCTGTCTTAAATGGTGTTTAGCAGCTTTCTTTCTTCCCCTATCCGTCTCAATACCTCGTCATTTCTAAACTTGTCAGACCAATTTATGTTAAGCACTCTCTTCCATATCCACTTTTCCAAGCTCTCTATTCGTTTTCTTTCCCTTTCCGATACCGTTCAGGTATCGGAAAGGGAATTCCTCACTGCACATAAGAACACTCCAAAAAATAACAGTTGACCAGCCTCTCCCTCATTTCCAGATCCATTTTACCACTTAGAAGCATCCCTTTTTTTCTAAAATCATCCTTTGCCATACCAATTCTTGATTTTATTTCCGCTACACTTTGCCAATCTTCCGTCAACCTATTCCCAGATATTTGCATCTTTCTACCTGCTAACGGAGCTCTTCGTCCACGCATATATTCAACTGTTCTTCCTTTCCAACTTTCATTATGTTCGTTTTCTTTCTGTTTACTTTTCCACTTATGCTTGCCTTAGGTTATCTAACATCACAATCATACCCTCTTCGCTCTCAGAACTCTCAAAACAGAACCATACCGTCTGCGAATCTAATACATTTTATTATTTTACACCTATTCTCACTCCATTATCATTCTTCCGGCACTTATCTACCATTTCTTCCACAAGATGTTAAAAAGTGTTGGAGCTAAACTACACCCTTTCCTCGCCCCTCTACCAATTTCAAACCACTTTGTCCCACTGTTTCCTAATCTCATAACAACTCTCTGTTCCAAATAGAGTCTGTTTGTCACTCTTCTTCCCCCCTTAGGAGCATCTGACCACTTAACTTTTTCGAACAGTTTAAACTAGCGAAATTCATATTTATATAGGGTCTCTTTTTGCTACATACCCCCTTCCCTCAGTTAATTGTAGTGGCAGGGCCTAAACGACGACCACAAAGGCGGAGTTGGGTTGCTTCCATGGGTGCCGCACTCGAGCGCGAGTTGCGGAAAGTGCGAAGACACAAAGGACCTCCCAAGAACCAGATGGACTGAACCGGGGGATCTGAATTTTTCGTAGCATGCTTAATTGAAATTATTTTAACAAATTCAAAACCGCAGAAAAACTGAATCGCTACTCTGCCAATATATTTGAAGTACAATCGAGTCATGTTAATGCAGACGAATATGATATTGCTATGGATATAACATATTTTTTTGCTGTGGTGATTTGAATAATTCCAATACGATATATACTTCTAATGTGTCCTGTCAACTGTTTATCAATCACAAAGAAAACTATATTTTTGAACTCTTCATTTTTCTGGTACTTTCCGCCGGTGCCGAGCCTATTATATAAATAGGATGCGTTTCAGTGGCCTTATACTTTGTATTTCGACTCCATCGCATTATGCACACATTGCATTTTTTACTACATTCCGTTCAAGTATTTAGCGTATGGAAATAACAGGTCAAGTCTTGAAATATGAAATGTACACAATTGGGGGACAATAATTTATTAGATAAGCATTCATTCACTAAGACACATTACACTTTGCAAAGAAAAATATCTTTGCCAGATATTTAATAATTTTAGCATGGATGAACATAACTATTAAATTATTCAAACTATAGACCTCTTAGTCTTTCAAATAAAATGTCTCACAGCGCCTCAGTTACA
>LYUA01000429.1:1197798-1213047 GCA_002093875.1 Calopteryx splendens
GAAGAAATTCAATCATTTTGGATAAGATGAAAATACGAAATGGGCGGAACGGAGGGAATAATATTCTTAAACATGATTTTTATTAGCAAAATATGCCTCGTATCGGCAATAAAATGAAGCTTTCAGTGCTTACGAATCGGTTTGTGGCACGATCGACAGCTACAACGAATATAGCAAGTTCGAATCTAGCCCCAGACATCAAAGAATAGGCATAGTGGGATTCTAAAAATATTCTTAATGTGACAGATAACTACCACTACTACCAGAGTAATATCTAGAGACAAATAAAAACACAAGTCACGAAATGTATTGATGACTCTACTACGTGTGGATGTTTAGAAAATATTGAATCATTTCACGACAATTTTACCGTCTGACGGGACGGAACAGTCCCTCCTACACTGATGTGTGAATTTCACACGCTGTTGGGATTTGTACTGGGTGAGCTCTACCCTCGCCTACCAAACCGACCTTCAGTTTGGTTACTGTTATAAAAACGCAGAGAGTGAATGATATTTTTTCTATGATATGCACAATGGAAATAACTGATTAAAAAAATAATCGAATGTAATTATAGCCATGTGTTTGACACATCAACTTTACCGACTGACTTATGATGGAACCGAGAATATAAGTATCTATCTCAGTAGGTATCTACATCAATAGGTTAAATATCTTAGCCATTAAAACAAAAATTATATCCAGCAATCCGAAAAGACACAACGTAAAATAGGAAATACGAGTCGCAAAGCCTAAACACCAAAGTCGCCGTGTAGGCAATAGTGTATTTCCTCCCCCCCCTATCGTCTCCCCCACTCCCATAATAACTCCGTGCGCCGCCCCTCCCTCCTCCCAAACCACCCCGCCGCGCCCTCTTCAAGGACGACGAAGAGTCAAAGGACTTGTGAGGCGAGGTCGAGGAAGGGAGGAATGGAGAGGGGAAAAAGATGAGGAAGGGCAAGAGGGGGGGCGGTCCTTGGCCAAAAAATATCCTCCGTGGGGAACGGGGTGGTGGAGAGGTGGGGGTTCGTTCTCCTTTGCATTACAACCTCTTCCCATTCCAGCGCCGCGACCGTGGACACAGCGGAGAAGAACTCTTCGGAGAAGAAATCGCCGTTTTGAGGAAAACTTTTCCCTTCGTAAATATTTCCGATAGGTCGATGCCCGCTCGGATTCGACGCCCAAAGAAGATCACGAGTGGAAGGAGGAGCTTCATCCTCAGAATTTGGAGCTCTTTGGGTTTCTCTAAAAAGGTGAAACGATCGTGAAAACGATACACCGAAGCCCATTAATAGGGAACTCAAAAGATTAATTGGGATGTCTCCACATCATCGGCTTAGCGGCATTCCAGGCAAGTAACTAGAGCTGTAGGCTTCTATTTCAAGGGTCCACAAGTTCCAAACCGTGCTACGTTTCTGGCCACTAAAATGAACGCATCAGCTAATATACAAGCGATGTCAAATCTGAATTCCAAAACTCGGGGAAATTCACAGGGGGTGAAGGAAAAGGAACTGAACCCCGGAACTGAACCCCATACCCTGAACGTGAGTCTCACATGCTGCACAGTTTCCACTTGTCCGTGGTGACCTCACAAACGAAAAACCAACATTTGGGTTGATAACTGCGGTGATGTGAAGAACAATTTTAAGTTAGATTTAAGCAGAACCAATAAATTTAGTCGCAATCCATGATGGCATGTAATCACAGGAAAGAGGAAGTAAACAGTGTTAGTGATGTACCAAGAGAAATCATTAGGAATGGCCCTGGAAGAAAGCATCTAATGCATAGTAATGCAGAATGAGAACGCAGAGTTTGACGATGAGAGAGATTGGAGAGAGGTGCAGGAATAAGCTTCATGAGAACAGAATATTGCTTCCAGGAGAAAGGGTTTAATATCCCTTAAGCCCTCGTTCAAACACGCATGAAGTACGAACTCGTGTTTAGAGACACATGAAGATAACAATTGCCAGCGAATTATTTAGGGAGTGCCATTGATTCACTCATCTTCCAGGGGACAGGAGGAGGTTCGGATAATAATTTACTAGTGGTGCAAAGTTATTTAAGATTCCAGAGAATTCGAAGGAGAAGTAGGGAGCGATAGAAGAATGCAGAAGTTTTAACTAGGATATAAGGTAAGTAATCAATAGATAAAATTTTAAGCAAGGTAAGTTGTAAGAGCTGGTAAAAAAGAGGGAGTGTGGAGAGATATTTAAATAAAAAGAAGTGGGATTATATAGAGAAATTTCAGATGGGAAAAACTGGTCGCACTGTACCATAAATGAAAGAAAAGCCATGCAATAAAAGAGAATAGAGAGAACGATAACCAACAAATGAGATAAGGAAAGATATCGGTTGATGAAACCGAAAGTGATTCAAGAAAGATGGACATAATAATAAAGAGGAAAAACTTCAAAAAGATTTCTGATCAATAACCTTACATAAATACATGGATTGCGACGTTCACGGGAATGCCTTGTGTTAATTAAAAAATACATAGATAGATCAAAAATAACTATAAAAAATTGGTACGAAAAAGCAGGTTTTAACATGCATTCATTAGCAGCAGATATCGGACTCGGATATAACACAGAGAAAAATGGATGGCAGAGATTATTAGGACTCTTAGTAGAATTTATGAGAAAAGAGTTTGGTCAAAAGACTCCAATTACGACGCTTCTAATTTCCATTCCCAATAATTGTAAAACCGATTGACTACGAGGACTAATAGATGATAAATTAAATGTTACAGACAGCAAGATAGTAGCAAGAATCATCAAAAGAAGGTTGGCAAACAGGGAAAACGATTCCTCAGAAAATCCGTTTTTGGAAACTGAGAGAAACGCATGGTGTCACAGTAGCAATCAAAATATTCATACCCATAGATAATTAACCTATTAAAGGTATGTTTTGAAGGGTCTCTAGCAACTATTACCCATTATGTACTGCGTGGTGCGGCGTGGTACCTGCTGGGCACTTGTGTGCTCTATAGTTAATTCCTACTTCAGTTCTTCATACGAGGGCTGCTCAATAAATAAAGATCACAATTTTTTTATTCGCATAATTTATTATGCAAAATTTTAATTTTATGTTATAACGTAAGCTTAATATATTCTATACAGGTTCAAGTTTTTTTAAATTTTACTCCAGCATTGCGGCAGCCATTGCAAGTTGAAACATGTTCAGTTCGCCTTCGGCAATGATGGAGGCAATGCACTGCGTTGAAATGTCGATTCGTTTGAACAGATCGTCACCCGAGGCCTATTTTATTTTACAGAGGGCTTAGGTATGGCAAGTCTGCTCTTCCCTATACCACAGCTATAAGATAATGTTTAAATAGGAGAGACAATCAATTTCAAAAGAAGGTGGACCCGGAGCTCCAGTCACTTCTCTCACGGAAGGAAACATTAACACCGCAAAGTGAAGATCGTCGAATAACGTTGAGAGCAGTTTCAGAAATACTGAAATTTTCATTGGGGTTACCCACACATTGTTAACAGAAAAATAGCACGAGAGACGCGTTTATACATGGCGGGTCGGAGGCAGCTCATACCCCAACAACAGCACTTTCGCGTGCAGGTTTGTTCGCAGTTGAAGTTTATGTTATAGGAAAATGGGGAGTTTCTTTCGAAGGTTATCATTACAGAAAACAGGAAAACTTGTCTACGTCATTTTGATCCTGAGAGCAAACATGCAAGCTCAGTATGGAAACCCTCGGCATCGCCAACACCTAACAAGCCCAAGGGCTGGCTTCTGTTACGAAAGTCATGGTCATATCATTTTTCGATATAAAGGGAATCAGCGCGTTGTTCCAGCACACACTGTAAACGGAGCATACTATAGGGATGTAGTGAAAATTCTCCAAGGCTGTATAAAACGCAAAAGGTCACATTTCAAACCAACAGGCTGGATGCTGTACCACGATAATGCGCGACCAATCATAGCAAATATTGCTTCTTAATATCTCGCAAAAATATATGTGAAGTGTGTTCTTCGTCCTCATTGTCCAGATCTAGACCCATTTGACTTTTTCCTGCTCCCCAATGTGAAGAAAGACCTTCGTGGAAAGTGAACAGTGCCGTAGGCGAACTGAACATGTTTCAACATTCAACGGCTGCCGCTGAACCGATACTGGAGTCATATCAATGAGACGTGTGCCACATATACTTGTACGTTAAACTAACAACATAGCATAAAATTCAAAATTTGCAAAATAAATTATGCGAATAAAAAGTTTACGATCACTCTTCATTGAATTTCCCTCGTACTTCCTGCCTGCCGTCATGCCGTCCGAGAAGTCTATTTTCTTCCATCCACCACGCCGCTAACCTAAAATTCTCTCTTCTACCACGGCCTTCAACATCCCACTATTTCTCTGCAACTCCTCCATCAACGTTTCCTACCTTCTTCGAATTTCGCCCAGCAATTCCCTCTATTCTCCCACCTTATTTCTTAAACTTTTACATTTAAACTTCGTCGTCAGTCTTTCTCTCTGTCCAATTTATGTTCTCTATTCTTTTCCATGCGAATATCTGAGAAGCCTCAAAACCTCGCCCATCCTCTCGCCTCAAAGACCAGGTTTTGGATGCATACAGCGCTACACTCCACCTTAAAGTCTTAATTAATATTTTATTTACAACACAAGCTTAGCTATCATCAATTCCCTTTTCTTACGAATGCTTCCTTCACTGACTCAATTTTCGACTGAACCCTACTATTACGTCCAATTTTCCTCCAAAATACTCCCCACACACGTGAAATGATCCACCTGCTCTAGTTTATTCCCTCCTACTTTAATAATAAACTTAGCCTCCCCACTTCTAGAGAATCTAATTACTTTATTTTTGTGATAAATCTTCATACCATAGTCTTCGCATTCATCCTATAAGGGACGCAGAATTAACTGTAATTCCTTGGCTGTATGACTAACTACTAATTGATCATCTGTAAACCTGACTTAATCTCTCCACCGTCCACTGTTATTCCCCACTCAAGTTCTTACCATGCCACCCTTAACAGATCCTCATCATATTATATAAAACGCTTTGGTGACAATGGAAAATCCTGTCTCACTCCTCTGCCAATCACTGACCACTACGATTCTCCTTCCACTACCTTTAGCTGTGCCATCTGATTCATATACCGGTTTCTATTAAGTCACCTATCCCTCCCTTAAGGAGTGCAAGACGTTAATTTAAGTATTGCAGAATATATGAGGACACTGAATAGATGGGAGTCTTATTGGAAACCTCTTCGTGAATCAAAATTCAAAAGCGGAGTAGCGGACGAAGAGTTTTAATGGCAAGATGTACTCAGGGGATTTAGAAAGGGTTGTGCGTTATCACTCGTTATTATAGGCCGAGTCAAAGGGAGGGTTGAGGGTAGAAATGAAAGTAGGCAGTGGAGTAATTAAGGTAGATATACCTACAGCCAATCTGCAAAGGGATGCCATTCATTAATGAGTGCATAACAGGATAAATTTCACTCCAGATGAATGGAGTGAAGGTAAATAACTAAAACTAGAAAGTAATGTGATGCTCAGAGAGCATGAAGGATAAATTAAGCATCTAGAGAGGGTGACATAAAAACAAGCTGAAAGGTTATCAAACTGGTACTGATTTTAATAGTGCTTTGGACGAAAAAAGGAACATTATTGAGAAGTTAGAAGAAGGAATGCATCACAGAATGAATTATTTATAACTATAATTTAAAAATAAAAGGGAAAAAAATATAGGAGGACTCGGAAAAAAAATTAAAAAATATTGACAAAGACATAGCTAAGGAGCCCTACTTGCTGAATTAAGAATTAAGAGATGAGAGAATGGACGTACATTACTGTAACTTTTTCTTTCTTCTTCAACATAAGCACATATTCTAATATGTGTACCGCTAATTGGCATTCAACCTTTATCAACCAGCTAATATTTTGTTTCCAGGTCATCGCTGACTAATTTCTTTAGGATTCTTAAAAAAACGAAATATGAGATAGAGTGGGTGAAGAGGAGAGGAATTTGGGGGAAGGGAATTAGAGCGGGCGCTGAGGGAGAGGGGTGGTTAAAGACGGAAAAAGTGGAAGTTGAATATTTTTATAGATACCGGGATGTTGAAGGTTGTTAAGGATGAGAAAACATTAGAGAAAAAGATAAAAGGGGTAAAAATACGATTTTTGGACGGCAGATATGGTAGAGGAATTACAGTACAGTAGCTTTTCGTATTTTTCAGAATATTTAGGAAGTACCCATCAGATAGTTTTTGGGGACCGCCGAAAACATAACCCCACACCGACAACTGCATATGTAGAAATGCAAAAACCATAAAAACAACAATGGATTTGATCGATTTTCCTGACGGCCAAGGGTATACAGGGCAGTTATTCAATGCCCGACAGAGTTTGAGCCTCTACAAGTTTTCCAAGCTTTCAGGAATAAAAATATTTGTAATAACCTACACACTTTACCGAACGCGGTTTCAGCTTCTAAACGTATTTAATTGATATGAGAATCACGCTTAGATATCTAAATCGCATCAGGATTAATTAAGTGTGTGGAATATAACCAAGTTCATTTAATTTTACTAACGAAGTATTCCACAAAGTTAGGCCTAAAGGGGACTATACCCATGTTTTCCTCTGCATTATCGATCAAGGGTTGGCAGAATTTTATTGGCAAGCACTAGAGTTAACTATGGGATTTGTAGGCGGCCTTCCTTAGGGCCGTTATGGCACCCGAATTTGGAACATATACATTTGTCATAGATTTGCGGAACATTTGCGGAGCATCCCGCAGACTGCATGATTCTGTTCTCTAATACAAAAGCAACCCGGTGAAAGTTTCGCAATCGTTGTTGACTGATGTAATGGCGTTTGTGCCCGCATAAATCACGTCAAAATAAAATAAAAATCTTTCCTTATCTGTAAAAGCAAAATCTTCGACGGGCGTGTCTGTTCTCTATTTATCAGGTGGCCAGTTCACGTGAGCTTCACCTTTCAAAGACAATGATTCCACGTTTTACTTTATATAGGTCACCGAATTGATCCCAAAACGAATATATCTATGAATACCATACATAACTATTGAGAACGTGACAAACTCGCAGCACACGAAATTTCTCAATTTGAATCTCAAACACTACTGCGTGAGGAAAAAACATCCTGTTCCGCATTGGATCCATTCACATTGCGACATAGGTAATGACCGACTCTCAGAATTGACCCGGAGAGTGAAATGCTGTTTAATTTTCCTCTACTGACTTTTTTTGGGGCATAGTTTGCAAAAATAATATTTTTCAGCATTAAAGTTAAAGAGTAACGAATTATCGGTGGAAATATTTTAATGATTCCTGCTATCTCATTATCCTCAATTTTATCCATGAAACATGATATCACAAGCGCTTCTAGCGCATTTTTCGAAGGAGCAAATACCTTCTTCAAACTCGTTTTTATTTTCACCAATTTTCCCTACTAACTGAAAAGAAATACTAAACATATTCGGAAATTATCCCGCGGTTGCACCTAGAAGTTAGGAAATATAATTATGAGAAATCAAATGCAATACAACTGATAAAATAAAGGAGCAGGAAATCAATTGCAATTTTTAATCATGGAAATTAATTCAATAATGATATACTACTGTACCTTTCTTACATTCCACTGGCTAAAATGAAAGAAAATACACGAGTGTATACCCTTGCGAGGAGAAAATTTCTTTCAGTTAACAATTGCTCAAACTGACCTAAAAAATTTGACTTCAAGTTAAAAATTTGCATAGTGAAACTAATAAAGTTTTTTTTCAATTCGTTCAGTTCGATATATTATCTGGAGGAATTCAATGAAATTGATTTCCCCTTCTGATGACGGCTCCGGCAGTTGGGTCCTTTGTTTGAACAGCAAGCATGTCATGATCAGCGCCACCGTTGAAACGAAACGCTATTTTGAATAATTAATTTTTACCCCCATAAAGTGAGGGCCTAAGGCGAATAAACGAAGGCGGCCGCATTCTCGCATAAATTAACCTCGATTCTGCATTTCAGATGAGGGAAAGACTTGAAGGAAATGCTGCTCCCCTTCGTAATCAACGCCATCCATCTTCCTTAAAAGATCCCAAAGGGAAATGAATTGACAAAGTTGCGAGAAATGTTTTACTCGTGCATTTTCGAAATCAACAAATGGGGAACAAGTCAAAAAGCACTGAGTTATTAGCACTCAAAATAGTTCATTCCAGCTTATCTGATAAATAACTCCCCAATGATACTCCTCTCATGTTGAAATTCTTTAAGATTACATCTTCACTAAAAGGAAGCAAAAATAATGTACTTATTATAAAACAATTAAATGCACCTAAGAACATACATAATATTTCCGGTACATCACCTTCTTGGAATGATGCAGCAGATATGAGAACCTATATGTTAGGGATCGGTTTGGTGCAGTGGCTAGCGTACTAGCTTCCCACCCAGAAATCCCGGTAGTGGTAGCGACATTTCAGTTGTAACCCGATTCCTACTTAAGTTCTATGTGGACAGCTCTTCAATTTTTAAGCTGCTCGTCTGATGGGACGTTTAACTGTTCATTCCCTGAAAACCCTTCTCTACCGTTTGTCGCCTTCCTTAATAACTACCCTTACTATGAGTAAATGGTCACCCTTAGCATGCATTTCGTCGAATGAGGTAGAGTACAGTAGGCACATGAATCACTCGTGTTACTTGAGTCATTCAAAAGGGCCAACAGTCCCTACTTATAGTCAATATTTCGGTGTAGTACTATGGACTAAATCAATTTCAGTACATACTCTCGCCAGATGGCAATTCGCTTCTCAGCTACCTGAATATTAAGTATGGACCTCGTGCGATGGCCAAGTACGTTAACGAAGATTCTGAGGTGTTTCACGCGAAGTCCTTGTTAAGCACGGAAGAATAACGATAGGTTCCTGAGAACAGAACCTTTATCATTAATTCCCACTGACACGCGATGCAAGAGCTTACAATAGGAACATCTATCGAAAATATTAGGATTTCAAATGAACGTAGAATACAGAGAGAATAATAGAACTGAATATTGTATTGACAAAGGCAAATACAATGTAAAATCTCTAAGCAAGTTTAACTTATTTTTGTGGAATAAGGGCATTTTGATACTGTTCTCCTCGAAGCATATCTATTTCTCCACGACGATGATGAAAACATTACTGTACTTGTAACGCTGATTTGTATCACTGAGTTTATTATTAATGGTAATCTACGGTTGAGGTAGGTTTCTGATGGGTACACCCCTACATTCATTCCTGGGTCCCCATCCATTCATGGGTACACCCTTTCTTCATTCCTGCATACTTTCTACCTCCCTTCATTCCATTCATCATGCCTAATCTTTTCCTCCCTCTCCCTCGATTTCCCAGAATTCTACCCTCTTCATTACATTCTTCAGCAATTCATCGCCACACAGTACCGAGTGAGACATCTATCACCGTGTAATGCAGACTATTACGCCGCTTTAACACTGCGAAATATATGTATGAATTGGTGTAAATGAAAGAATTTTGAATAAGAGGTAAAATCGCAGACCATTAAATTGAGAAATTAACACCCATACAACGGTTTCTGAGAAGTTAAATTGGATACAACACGACGGTATGGCTTGCAGGTCAATATGTAGTATACCCACCAGTAGTTTTCGTGCTAAATCGCTGCACAAGTGCCTTTTTTATAATTGTTGTTAGAACACCCTATACCTATTTGTGTATCAATTGATGCCACTATGCGTGATTATATCCAACGTGCTGTTTTAGCGTTTCCTGCAGCATTGTTGTATGAGGTGGAGGAGTGTTCGTTGGGAAAATGGGAGAGAAAGGGTGAAGAATGAGTGGGCTGTAAAAATAATATGGAATGGATGCAACGGCAACAGACACTTATAAAAGAAGTGTGCTATGCTTTTTTTTAATTTGAGAGAACGGATGAGGGTCGAATCATCAAAGAGAAAAGAGGAAACAGTTGAATAGGAAGGGGTAGACCGAGAAAGTAAAAGGTGAATGTGGTCGAAGAACTTCTCAAAACAAGGAATATTTTAAGTCTCAGGAGCAGAACAATATATGAATTAGACGGCGGAGAAAGAAGAATGAAAGGATAGGGCATTGTGGAAGAAATTATTAAAAGGGAGTAAGTTTCCTCTAATAAATTAAAAACAGGCTTTTTAGACTTGGCCTACCCCGATAGGGAACGGTGTGAAAGATATTAATCTCGGCATATTGTTGTTGAAGATGCCAACCTTAAGCAAATAGTATACAAAGTATAAACCTATCGTCTAGACCGTCTTTCATTAATCACATTACAACATGATGTAGATTAATACGACATTAACAACTTGGGTCAGACAAACCCTTGTAACAATTCTAAATGAAAGTTAACACAGCTAGTAGAATCAATTAACGATCTTATTCCAAACAAGTCGTAAAATAATCTGATTAACTGCGAATCTCCGCTGATTTACACCTCTCTTGCATCCCAAAGGTGGTTTTGGAATGAAAGATTTTTTTAACATCACGCTAGGCTACGGAATATCACTAAATCGAAATTGGCTCCGTTTGTTCCGTCGACTATGTGATGCACGCCAAAGAAGGGATCGACGCGTCGCAACATCGCGTGGTCAGCTCCTCGATCTTCACATGGAAGAAGGCACGGCTACGGGAGGGTTGAAAGGAGGGCAGGGGGAGGAGAAATTGTAGCAAGGCAGAGCGGTGGCGAGGAAGACGGAATGGTTGGAAGGAAGGGATCTCTCACTTCCCACGCAAGCGACCGCCGCGAATCCTTCGCCTTTCGGCGGCTTACAACGCCAACACCGCCTCCCCCCTCCGATCCATTCCTCGCCCCTCTATCCCATTCCCCCCACCACTTCCTCTCCTGACCTCGCCACCACGGCTCGCCGAAGGTCCGGGACAACAACGGCCATTACGGCCTCCCTCCCACTCTCCTTGATTCAACCACCTCCTCCTCCTCCTAACCCGCGCTCTCAGCGTCTACGTGACCAAGATCATTTCTAACACGTATGTGTATGTTACGTTTTGATAACACGCATGGTTAAACGGTGGTATTCATTTTCAGCCTGTCGGAGTGAAAAAATAATGTTGAATAGGTCGATAGGGAAAAAGAATGCAAACGAAAACATTTTCCTCCCAGTGTTTTTGAGCATCCGGTCCTGTCTTAGTGGTTGAAAGCGATTTCATGGAATCCCTCAAGGATCCTGGGGAACCCCTCACGTTCGCCCAAAACCTTAACCGAGGGGGGGAAGTAGCGAAAGTGTTTCTTGATGGATAACGCGACTTCATTTTCTCTCTCCTTTTTTATGGATGCACCCAGAACTGTTTTGCGTGTGGAGACGTGCAGTGCTTAAGACAACGACGGAGACATTTTCTACGGGATTCTTTTTTTTAATCAGTTTAATATGTATTAAAAAAGAAGTGAAGCAGAGTTGAGCATTAGAGAAATTTAAAACAAAATTACGGCAGCTTTCAGCAGTTAATCTACTTGTGGTATTACTATCACCCTCCATCATTCGAACTCCCTCCCACAAGCTCAAAACCTCTTTTCGCCACAATCGGGCAAAGAAAAAGTTATATACCCGCAGGGATAGCACTAGAGCTAGCCGGAATAAGGCTGCTTTTGGAACACCTTACAGCAGCTGACATCACTCAATACCGTCCAACTTCCTTATAGCGTGTATCCTAAAGCCGGTCCAAGGTTTTAGGAAACTGGTTTTCAAAGGGTATCTGTGATCATTCGTAGTTTGTACATCATGTATTATTAATGCTCGTTTTAGTAGGCACATGATATGTAATAAGGAGTTAAACAAACGATGTGAAGAATGTGGAACCACGTTTTGGAATAACTGATGACACTAAGAATATTATATTTCCTAATGAGTTAATACTTAAGACGAACTAAAGGTGAAAATGCTGTGCCATCTTTCGTCGTCGGACAAATAACCATTTCCGAACTTCAAAATTTGCTCCTTCACATGGCCTAAATGCATTAAGTGCTAAATAGGAGAGTCGTAATACGAGATCTGTCTAAAAAGAGTTAGACCTTATATTTTCACGAGCAAAGTCATGACGGTAAGGCTTTACACAGTGGAGAGGGATACCTTCATGTGCATGCCTGAATTTTCACACCACCGCCTTGTGTGTCAGTTGCTTTTTGATAGCCATTGTGTGAGGTGCAATACTACGTGTTAGCCGGATTTCCAGTTTTCTCAAGATGATCCATCAAGTTTTGTCAGAAGCTGGTGATTCCCAAGCAGAAGCAATACGTGTGATTCAGGAGATGCTTGGAGATGATGCCATGGAGGAAGCCCTAATAAAATAATGGTCAACCAATTCAAAAATGGCTGCACACCTGTGGAGAGTGGCCACCATGCTTGGAGGCTACAAACAGCTCACGGTGCAACTGCCGTCGAGAAGGTGAGAAATTTGATAAAGGAAGATCATCGTTTGATAGTATAGGAAACCGCTGACAAGGTTGAGATCAGCGAATATTCCGCACATGCAATTTTGCAGGAGAAATTGGACATGTACCGAGTGGCTGTGATGTTTATGCCCAAGCTGCTGACGCAGGAACAAAAACAACACCGTCTTGACGTAGCGCAAGACATGTCGGACCATTCCAACTCCGTAATAACTGGAGATGAGTCATGGGTGTAAGTGCACGGCCTGAAAAGCTACCAATTTGTGAGTAGACAGAATATAATGCTGAACGCGACGTCAAATCTGAAGCCCATTACAAAAGACACCTTCAAGAAGTGATTCCGGCAGTGAAGGAACGGTGGTCTAGGTGTGCGGAGGCGCAAGGGGCCTACTTTGAAGTGGAGTAGGGTCCCAGCCCCGTCAGGTATGGAACATTTTTTTCCCGACCGAAGTCAGATTCTTTTCAGACAGACCTCAGTGGGATTCTTTCAAACAGCTACGTAACCACTAAGTTACGAATTTATGAGTGTGGTCATGATTAATTCATTAAATCATTTCATACATCGGAGTTCAGAGCCATATACAATCCGGGAAAAGAAAAGCGAGAGCTGCACGTGCTTCGTCAAAAAAGTTGAATCAGAACAGCTGGATCTATAATATAGTATAAAATAAATGGGTCGTGAAAAAATTTTCTTCTACATTTAACCCTAGTGGAAAAAGTCGGAAGAATTCCGTCAGTTTTTCCTTACTTATTTCCCGACTCACATTACGGATCGGAAGGTAATTCATTGCGGCCTTTGATAGCACTCAGAAGAAATAAACAGACACCAACGTTTGCTGTAAAAATTAGCCCAGTACAAAATAAAAAATTCTTGTTTGAATTTCGTAATTGGGTTCTACAAGTTTCAAATCCAGCTGTTTTTTTCGCACACTAAGGTCGATTGAAGGAAAAACGCATCATCCTTGACAGGGTTGATCTATGAGTTCACAAGGAAGTGCGGCCTCCACTGTATGAGTATATCAAAAGCAGAACCTTAAACCTTGTTGTCACTTACACTCAATAACCCAAAGCCTTGTTAATATTCGATAAGATATAAAGCATTATGTACGTATGACTGCATTAGTGACATAAAGGAACTGAGAGGAAACTAATTCCTGGACCTTGATGTAAACTAAATTTGTCGATCTAATGCCTACTGGACTTATTTAAATAAAAATTATATCAACCGACTATACCTCATCCAAGAAAAGCCGTGGCGGAAATATTTTCAATCAAGTATTTTTTTTCAAATCTTTACATTCATCAACTCGCCTACCATCAATGCTTCTCCTTCCTCTCTCAGACAAACATGTGGACTGTTACCAATATTAAAATTGCACCCAATAGGTTCAATTTTAAATTTACAACAAATATAACTTGTTTTATAGATGTAATGCATGCAATTCTTTGACATTAGTCGTCATCTGACGAAATTAGTATCTGCGACCGTTATTATAGCTGGCGAATGAGACACTCGAAAATATCAAAGTGATGTGATACTCCGAAGTATGTCTGGGCCAACATAATTTCTATGAATACACGTAAATATGGAACTCAAAGGAGACGATAACGGAAGTTCCTCTCACATGCCAATATCTTAAAATGCAAAGGAGTAGGTGAACAAATTAGAAGGGCCAACGGCAACCTAATGGAGGCCAAAAGGCAGATGAGATGGTACAGTATGTATATGACAATACCAAAATACAAGCGTACAGCAAAGTAATTTTCCTGATGTGAAATATCAACGAATGAATTAAATCATTACTTTGATCCTATATTGATTTCACTTTATTCACCTCCACAGAATAGAAAATGCAACTAAAATATGGGTCATGCAAATCGCATCTACAAAGTAGCCCTGCAAGACGACCCGGAGGCTTTTAATTGGAGGTGAACAACGTTCATAGGGTATAATGAGAAGATGAAGGGATAGGAAAGGAGGACAAGGGAAGGACGTGAAGGGAAAACGGAACCCTTAAGGGATCAAGAACTAGATGTGTGCATGGGATTTTGCTACTTATGAGATTCCGAAAGCTCTGTTCTGTTCTCGCCTAAAAAACAAGAAACAAGTTTACGTTTATCATTTCTCAACCTACATCCTCTCATACCTAAATCCCCCCTTTCCGCTTGCCCGCCATCAGCCGCCTTCGTTTGACCTTGAAGGAAAGAATGACGGGAGAAGCGGTTGTGAGACCTGGAGGGAGAAGGGGCACCAGAGGGTTTGCGTGTTCGAAGGGTTGAAATGAAGATAGTGGAGTACACAGAATAAGGGAAAGCGAACGCCACTGGTCATGCATGCACATATTCTTTCTTTTGTAGCAAATTCACATCGAAATTTCTACGAAAGGATGGTATATTTCCCTAATAGATCTTCTAATCGCTGATATAACGGGATGAATAAAATAAACATTACAACGTAAAGAGATATTGTTACCGGATAAAGTAACTCAGCTAAAACAGAAAGTAAAAAAACTTAGAAATTCGAGCCGAAAGAAATGGTTATAGTGGAATTTACGATGTTTTTTACCGTACTCCAAAGAAATTACCATAATATTACACCTGCTCTAATACCACTTATCTCATATTTCAGGCGCCCCTGGGCAGAGCTATCAAAGTGAAATATTAGAGACATCTATGCCGAAATAACTATGAAACCCATCCAGCATTATTAAGCGCAATCTCCCCCAGATTTAGTACGTCAAAAAACAGCACCAAGAACCCTGCTATGACACCACTTATCTCACCTAATAAATTTCTCTTTCC
>LYUA01000429.1:1312561-1324659 GCA_002093875.1 Calopteryx splendens
GGCAGTTTTCACACAGTCTACCTGCAAGGGGCTGGCAGCAAAAGGGTTAAGCATAAATTCTAGCAAGTTACAACCAATCATAATTGGATACACGAGAAGTTAGCATCAATACAGAAAAATCAATTTCCATCTTTGCACATTGCAAATACTCATATCCCATTTTGAGAGGTGGTTAGAAATTTAGATGATGAAAATCTCTCTTGGTCATCTCATTATTAGAATATGAAAAAAAGTCAATTACTCTTTATATCCTCAACTAAAACTAAATGCCATTCCTACATCTTTAAATAAATAATTAGTGTTAACCTTAATACTACCATACTTTGATTACACTGATGTACCATATAAAAATTTTCTCTCAAGAATTATCATTAAAGCTTCAACATTCCCTCGATGGATACATTTGGTTCATCTTTAATCCCTAAATATTAGATCACATAACTAATTACATAAACTCTGCTATCTAAAACTTGACTCTCGATGCATACTTCATCTCTACAATGCCACAGTACCTTATGTATGACTAGAATCTTAATGCATTTTACTAATATACTAGGTAATCGCAAACTTGTTATCCCACTTCACCAGACAGTAATGTATAACAAGTCATTCACTGCTACTGCCTGCTGGGAGTGGAATAAACTCAAGTAAGCTACAACAGCAGTACCTCCATTGCATTCATTTAAACAGACACTGCTCACAGCTATTAGAGTGGCACACAATACTCTTCACAGTATCTATATGCAAATGACAATATATGCTGTCCACAACTTAATTCTAATACTGTCTAAGCAACAGCTGAAATTACATATTTATATATGAAATCCTTTATATTATATAGGTATTGTCATTCATTACTGTCAAATATCTTCATATCATTGCTTTATCATTACTTTGTTGTATATATTTCATTGTGTATCATTTTATTAGTTTGAATAAACATACACAACACACATACCCAATCAATATATATTCTATAGTTACACATTAGATATTCTCAGTAAGTTTTGTTGATTTTTTACACCCCCTTCCTGTGTGGGAAGTTTCATGGCATGGGTTTTTTGCTAGGGATAACACTTTTCTATCCTTAAATTTTTCACACAAATTTAAAAATCTATTTCACACATTAAGTCACAATTTTTTCAATTGCAGACTTCTTTATTTTATATTAATTATGTTTATTATGGTGCCTTTTCATAAAAAAACTGATTTGTAATGTCAGCTTGCCATAAAATGCCTCACTTGCAATACATATGATGGGTAAGGAGCACAGTGACCAAAAGTAAAGAGAATGAGGTTCCATTTTTATTTATGACATCCACTTGAACTCTATGTGACAGACAAAATGACCATTCCAGAAGTAGGAGGGCAATGAGATATTAATATTAATGTCCAATAATTATATGCCACTAAAACAATTGTTTTAGTGGCATATTGTTATTGGACAATTAAATGGAATAGAATGGAAATAATTGAATTACTTATTCACAGTAAAATGGTCAAATACAAGTATTTTTAGAATGACATATCAAAATACTTCCTTGAAAGAGTGTCAATATGTGCTTATTATCTCTTAGGTAAAATAAATAAAAGCAAAAATGAAAGTAAATTGAGAAATATCCACCACGTTGGGGTTAAGTTGGACACTCATAATTTTCAACGTATATGTAATATTAAATCACAATTGACGTAACTAAACATTGATTCCACCATTTAGCAATTATAAATTTAACACCATTTGTAGACTTCTCATTTGTCAATGAAAGTTATTGTTCACACAAACAACCCTCCGATGCATATAATCAAAATCCTAATATTAGTATTATATTAGGATAATTAATCATATTTAAGTGTATTGAAACACAGTACGAAACGGTGAACAACATGGATCTAAGAAAGATGCTACATTGCTCGCCAAAATTCTACAGAAAGAAATGGCAATTTGCGTCACCAAAATAAAAAACCCAGCTTAAATCGTTTATAAAAAATATAAGCAACAAATTAAATAATAATATAATTACAATTTGCATAAAGCTAACTTCATATATACCATGATAATGATGATATATACTTCCTCTTGCCAATATTCCGATTCCACCAAATAATGAATAAGCCAAAATTGGAGAAAGAAATCTTTTACGATTCCTTACGCATTCTGTACATTTGCATGTAAATTTGACAATATTTTTTCAGAAGGTTACCAAAATGAGTATAAGAGCAAACAAAAACGCATTGAGATAATCCATTTTTGATTCACTCACCAGCAATCACAGTTTGTAGTTGAAGCACAAATTCACGCGCCTTAAATGTGAGATGATCTACAAAGGCCGCTTCCTTCTAGATAAAACCTGAAAACCTTTCTAGCCAAGGATTATTTACAGAACTTAATTAACTCCTTAGGGTAGAAAACTATTCATATCACAACGGTCTTTCAAAACATTAGTCGAACTTAGCGGCGAAGCCGGTACAAATGGAAAAGTTCAAGCAGTCCAGCTCGACCAATCAAAATTATTTTAGAATATATTAGACGTGAGCTATGCGTGAAATGACCAATCGGAGAAGCACAAAATTCAACGCCATTCCAGTCCGCGAGTTTGAAACTTTGAGAGAAGTTAAAAGAGATCACATAATATACATGAAATCAATAGTAATACTTTGCGGAGTAATTACATATGGCTGTGAAAGAATTTTACTATTAAATTTTATGATACCAAGAAGCAGGCTTATTCCTGAAAAATTACGAATGATATTTAAGTTAAAATATTTAAATGTTATTTGAAAGATCAGCCTTGATTGGCTATTGCCGTAAGCATCATTCAGTTCCCGGAGTATACAATAACTTTATATATAATCCGTGATTCAGTCAATTAAAAACGTAAATTGAAACTATCATTCGGAATATTTTCGTTTTTTTATGACCATATTATTGGTTGAATTATATTATTCATATTTACAGTTAATAACGCCAAAAAAATGTCATTATTTCCTTTTTAGAACAGTAACATCAGTTTTAGGAATATTAGCTCGAATCGCACAATTTTTCATAAAATAATAGTATTAATCCTATATACAATAGTAAGAGCTAATTATTGGTCTCATATGCATCGGTATGAACATTTGTTGGCTACAGCTCTTCGTTATCACCTACCCAATGCTATTTATCTTATGCCTAGAGAGATCTTGTCCTACTTTTTAAGACTTTTTCTTCTATTTTTTAAATTGAAAAATGTGTTGTATCAAGGTATCACCAATCCATCTATTTCATTCCTGAACTGTGCTCCTTGTATGACCTTTTCTATTTCTCCTCATTCAGCAGCCCAGACTTCAGGATACAACATCCAACACCAAGTTTCAAAGGCTTTTCCAATGGTTAGTCTCTGCTCCTTACGAGTGAGTGCCATACTCCACTCATTTTAAATGCGCTGCTTAATTTGTCTGTATTTATAACTTCTATAACATTAGTAGCACCATCTTCATCAAGAATTCCTTCTTAGCACAAGATATTTTGTCCTTGATGTCAGTTGTATTTCCTCTATCCAATATTAAGTTTCTTTTAATATAAGTGAAATATTTTGTTTTAATTTCTCTAATTGGAGAATATTTGGTTTCATCTTCTCTTCCACCTATAAGGTTTTTCGATGTCTTAATATTGATTTATGCACTATACCTATCAATTTCAACAATGCTTGTAGAAAGAAAATTACTTTAACTGATTTGTAAACACATATTTGAATTATATTTATCAACTTATAAATTGAATTAGTATTTATCAGCTTGAAAATAATCAACTCAATTTTGACATTGTATTTTTACCCATGCAATTAATTAGGAAAGAGCTAACAATAAATTTTGAATCCTGCAAAGTATATTTTAATAAAATAAACCGGTCACTAATTAAAATACACTAAGAAAAATAGTAAACAAAAATGAACTCAGCTTAGAGCTGGATATCAATACATGATATCTAATAAAATAAATTGATATGCAACATATCAATTTATTTTATTTAGCATTCATTGGAGTAAAACTTTAAATTTTCTACAGAAAGCCATTTAAGGTTCTACAATGAAATAACGCATCTCATCAGTTGTCAACTAATGTAGAGCATATATAGAGAAAAATTGCATTTTCATTCCCCAGGAGCTAAGAACCTATGCATTACTTAGATTATGGCATTCTAAATACTGTACAATCCAGAGCTATTCTTTTAAAAAATATATCTTTCAAAGTGTAGCATGAAATAGATTCTCTAATTCTTAAATCACCCGTTGTCAAATGCATGAAAAATAAAAACCAAATAGGATGTGAAACTGTCCCAGGTCATGAAATACTATAGAAGAAACATTCTAGCATGTTAGCCCACATAAAGTCCTGGAACAAAGCATTATTAAAATTCCATGATTTAGATTACACTTGATTAGCATATCAAATAGGTATTTCAATAAATTTGAAGAAATCAAAATCAGGCTCTTCATACTCAAGATTTTTCTCTTTTCTGCAATGTTAGTGAAACAATGAAAAACCTCATTTATAATTAAATTACTCATTAATAAATAAATGTATGGAAATCCAAAACTAAGCCATGTTAGAGAAATTACCAACATAGGACTTCAGATTTTGCATTACCTCTATAAGTGCCCATTTTTTCCTGGAACCAAATGAATTTCCCATATAAGCAGTGAAAATTTCCCCTCTCCTTCACCAGCAACACCAGCCCTCTCCTTCGTGGCCACATTGTTCCTGGCCAGCAGTTGAAATTTCTTTCAAAAGCTTATTTTAGAATATGCTCAGGGAATTATGCATTCTCTTCTATTCTTAAAATGGCATATATCACAGTGTGAGAGTGTTGCCTCCACCTCTTTGAGAATCAAATGACCGCACAAATGTCCTAAACCGGTAACCTCTCTGCGGCCACTGATCAGCATTTTTTCATTCATACCTCTCACTATACAAATCCAATCTTGTGGGTGAAGCGCCAGGGAGCTGTGGTTGTTTGTCTCAAAATGCACAAGAAAGTGACTGTATGGCAGCCTGAGGTGACAACTGATATTGAAAATTGATGGATTCACCATGTGAAATGCAGCGTAAGTGCTCAAATCTTAGCTAAAGAGCTGTGATTGCATCTTTTTCTTTAAACTAGACATTCTTGGTGGCACAGCAAGTACGAGGGCATTATCTGTGGACCAAGGCCAATTGCTTCCAAGAATTTCCCCATCATATAGTTGGTTTTCCTATGATATTACTATGGGGAATTCTGAAAGGATTTCCAAAATGATAAAATGTATTTTTTTTCAACAGTTCAGGCAAGGAGCAACTGAATATTGAGCACATAAAACTGGTTAACTTCAAAACTGATTCTCTGTTGGGCAGTCAGTTGGAGTATTAGTGCGTTTTGATTTAGTGAAGAGTGGCAACAAAAGAGTGAAGGTAAAAGCAAGGTTGTGTTGAATCTCGAGGAGAGAGAGCGCGTTATCATAGAGATACAGTTGGGAATATCGGCAAGAATAATTGTGGACATTATTGTATGCGGTAGTACGCAAGTCAACACCATTTTAAAAAACAAGTCAGATTTTGAGATACTGGAAGGAAAATAATCAAAGTGTAATGAAAAGAAAGAGGAAGACTTTTGAAGTGAACGATGCCGTTTTAGAGTGATTTAAGTGTGTTCATGTTATAATGTAACCAGTGAGTGAACTGATACTACGGGAGAAGGCTTGGCAGGTGGTGGAAGAATTAAGTGTAGAAAACTTTGTAGCAAGCAATGTGGTGCAGGGGTATTTTAGGAAACCCAACAATTTATCTTTTCGTACAGTTTGTGGGGAAAAGGTTGACATTAACAAGAAGGATGCAAATGATTGGTTATCAAGATTGCCATCAATAATAGAAGGTTTCAACCCTCACGATATGTTTAATGTTGACTAAAGTGACCTATTTTTTCGTTTTATTCCAAAAAAATCTCTACCCTCCAAGAATGAGGTGTGCACAGGGGGAAAAACAGCTAAGAGGAGATATACTGTTATGTTTTGCTGCAATACTCTGGGGGAGGAGTTGTTTCCATTGATAATTTGGAAATCAATGAAACCCTGTGTATTTAAAACCTTGATTGGAACCTTATAGGCATTAAGTGGAAAGCCAACAAAAGAGCTTGGATGACATCTGACACTTTTGCATCCTGGTTCAAAGATTTCAACAGAAAAATGAAGAATGCAAAGAAAAAGGTAGCAATGCTACTGGAAAATATTCCCTGCTGTCATAGCATCACACTGTCTAATGTGAAGTTTCTTTTTACCTCCTAACAAAACTAGGAGGCTACAGCTTCTGGACCAAGGAATCATATGGGCCATAAAATTAGTTTTATTTTTTTTATATAACATTCAGTTACATTCACACAAATCAAGTATCTAATTTACATTGTCAGCAAGTTGAACAATTGGAAATTTTAAAAATTATCATATTTACAAAAAGTAAGCATATCGTTGCATTTAAGTATTGGAACAGCATCACTATGTCGCATGAAACTTAGGAAATAATCAAATATTGAAATAGTTCAACTCAATTATTTAATTCAACGGAGGATGAAAGTGAAGGGGAAACATGACACAATCCCCCGATAAATCTCAATGAGGGACTGAAGAATCTCCTCCGAATATGGTTTTTGTCAAAAGTTTGACAGGACATTTGGAGATAACCTCTGAAAAATTGATAAATTCAAAACAAATGGCAATAAAAGATTATTTTTGTTTATAATTAAATCAAATTGGTAATTTAATTGCCTATTAAAATGATAAATGGCCCATTTATTGCTATTCATACCTCAAAACCTTACTTTTCCTTAAACCTTCATTCACCCGCCATCTTTCTTTAGTCCCTATGGTGGCTGGTGAAGACATGTTTTACTGTACTTAAAGTAATCTGAAAACAAGATTTTTACAAACTTTATGGAATGGGCTTGGCTTTTTCCACATAGTCTACCTGAAATGTGCTGTTTAAATCCAAATTAGCATTATTTTTTTGTAATTCATAAATTTACCTTGAATTATTTCTCATATACAAACTGTCTTATATACGTTTATCATGGCTTTGTCACCAATTAAAGTTTATTTTATACCAATAATAACAGTGTTAATCAACCAGAAGGTTGGTTTTGACGGGTTATGGTAGAGCTTACATCATACTGCCAGAGACAAGTGTATAAAATTACAGAATATTTGTACGGCAAACACAATTTTTCAGCACTAATTAAATGTTGAAAATGCTACTAGGACTTCAGCTAACATCAACGTTGAATGCTTTCCTATGGTCTGGAATAATTTGCAAGCAACTGAAACAAAAACCCTTGATTAGCAATAGCAAATAAGGGAATTATAACAAGGAATCAATAAAACAATGGATCGAGGCATAGGTACAGTTTGTATTTACAAAATTGGTACAAAACAAGACATTCCCATCAAATGGTGTTAGACAAAAACAGCTTCATCATTCATTTATGGTAACCTAAACTAAATGAAAGGAGATGATGAAAATTCGCTTGACCTTGGGACATCAATTAAAACAAGGCTAACTGAAACAAATTTGAATCATGCTGTAATGAAAAATATGTAATTACTCTGACAAGTATCAGATTTTTTTAATGCTGCCTTATGATATGCACAAATATAGAATAAATAAACTTTTAACCATAAAAGGTAAATAGTATCACCCAAGAGAAAAACAAAAGATGAACATAAATAACAACAAACCATTTAGAAAACCATGAATCACTGAACTTCAACCAATTCAAAATGCAACATCAAAACAACATCTACCAGCCAAAAAGCAGCGAGAAACTTTAATTCAAGATAACAATTTAAAGATTGCATGACTAGAGAATTGAATGATCCGATCAACAGACAGTAAACTCCCATTTTTTAATGACATGAAATTAATTACTTCAACATTTACCCCAATTAAAACAACCACAATCATCAGTTAGCGACACATGGAATATAACAAAAGCAAAAGAACCCCTCCACTCTGCAACCAAATGAAAAGTATTTCGACAGAAGCATATAATTATGCCTGATTCAATCCATTGATATTTTAAGCACAACCACTAAAGTCAACCCTCTACATTCATGCACTTACCTAAATTTAACCATAATTATAAAGTTGTACCCAAACTGGGCATACAAACAGTAACCAGAAGCTATAAATGAAGCATCTAAATAATTCTATTTACACTTATAAGTACACCTTATGGCAGATTTAATATCAAAAAAATAAACCATTAATTTTTTCTGAATGACAAAAATCACTCTGCAAACAATACTTACTACATTATTCCTAAAAAATAATTCACTCTCTATGTACATAAAGTTTTATCCTTACCATTAAATTCATAAACAAAAAAATGCTCAAACTACCTTTCCACTTCATTTTATCCATGAATGCAACTTCTTTCTATAGTTTATCTTCCTCCGTCCTGAGGAAATTATATTTCAACTTAATGCTGACATACTAACTACATGCTTATTAATGAAACTGACTCTCTGAGAATTCTTTTAATAACTGTAATGGAGATGGGTGCAGTGCTAATCCATTTTTGAGTTTGAACCATGCTCAACGCAAACACTTATTAAATTTCCTCAAATAATTAATCACTATTGAACACACAAAAACAAAATTAATCGTAATTCCAAAATTTTGAATCTATCGCTCGACAATTCACCCAGAAACACAACAAAATTAAATAATTCCATGACATTTAATTCATCACTCGACAATTCAGCCAGGAACACATCAATGGCACTAATTTGGAATTTTGGGATTGAAAATCTTATGCGCCACCACACAGCCTTGTGACTTCAACTCATGCAAGCTTCAAATTTTCCAGCTTTTTTGATTACTGGATCAATTTTATTATTCTTTGTATTGCCGTCACGCAACTGCTATCTCGGGTTGATCTTCTTGAGGAGTGTCATCACCAGAAAGGTTTTCACTACCATTAGCGAATAAGGAGAGATCTGTCTCCACCACAGGGACGGCCCACACAGCCAAGCCGTGATTAACTAATTCATTATTTACTTGCACTACCTGAAAATAAAAAAAAAACAGTTAACAAGAGAGAACACCAGAACAGGCATGGAATTGTGTAGCAATTGTATCTTTATTCTTTACTTAAAGAGTTATCAATATGTTCGGTAGTAGTTCCTGAAAATGACAATTATTACCCTTCTCTTGGGCCCAGTTTTGTCTCATTAAATCCAATCGCTGGTTAACTTCCTTAACGTGGAGGTTACTAACAACCCCTGCATCAAGAAAAATTCAGACTGTTCATTAGTAATCATGAACAATAGTAAATCAGGCTTTACATTAACAAGCACTTAATGATCAGTTTACACTTAACTAGCAATTATAAAGCTGATTTTTAGCTTTAACCAGAGGTTTAAGGTTTCTACTAATCATCTGAAGGTTAATGAGACAGTATAAAAATGGACCTTAAGAGTAAAGTGTTTCTCAAATACTCATGCTGCTACTTTTACAGGTAGAAAATGGTGATGAAATTATCAAATAGTGAGGCAGTGCACTTGGGAGAGCATGCTCATCAATAATACTTGCTAATCCTTCCATTGTTGAAAATAACACAACTAAGGACTGTCTTACTTCCAAATTTTCTGTAACTTCAAGAAATAACTACTATTTCACATTTTTGTCTTTACATATTACTTCAAAAATAAATCTTGGTGTTCCTTTCAAAGTTTATATTGGTTTTTAAATTATCTTAATGGCTAACATCTGTCAATTTGTAAATGTCAACGCATCAATGCAGCATGGCACTTAACCCCAGGAGGAGGGCCCTCTACTAAATGGTAATTGCCTTTTACAAATATTATTTGCAGGGTCAACAATCAATGGAAAGTATGAGTGTAGAATTCTTAGTGCAAATGCAAATTGTTGTAAAAAGATATTTTTTAAATGAATATTCACAAGTTATTTATCCTTCATTTTTAGAGCCAGTTTTCATAAATTGTATTTTGAAATGCTCTTCACATAGTAATGTTTATACTAGAGGTCACAAATTTACAACGGTTTATCTATAGTTATGGATTGCACAAAAATCATCTCAAAAAAGGTTCATAGTAAATTTTATGTCCTATTTTTTAATACAAAAACACAACCAAACACAAAGCATATGTCAAATATATTTTTAATAATAAATTTTAGAAAGAAAACTTCTAGATTAACGTTGAAAAATATTATCAAAATTCTATGAATTATGAAATATGGCATACTATGAAAAACGGCATAATACAGGGTAAAATTTTCATATCTTGCTCAGTTAATTCATGCACAGATTTTAAGAAATAATAAAAATTTATGAGCAATTACCTATTTTCTTTCTCAATCCGGTTTCAAAAAAAAATACTAAAATCTAATTCCTCACTGATTAGAGAAAGGATTATAAATTTTTTTTACAATTTTTGCACCCATGTATCACATGCGCAATTTTTGCACATCACACTTTCTTTTCATGAAAAGTCATCCTTCTTAAGAAAGTTATGCACCTGAAATAACTTCACACTCAAGTAATGCTATTCAATTATGTTGATAATGGATGCTTTTGCAGATAACCAACAATACCATTTTGGACATCATCCAACATCATGAGGCAGTAAAATGGCATAAAACTACCTAATCATGGAAATTTAAACTGAACAACATGACTAATGTATACAGTAAAGTAATAGCTTACTTGGCCTAAGGAATGCGAGAAGGCATACAGCATCACGAGAGGGATACCATCTGTTGCCTGTCCTACAACTTGAGCTTGCAACACTTGAGCTTGAGTCAATTCTTCAACAAGAGCAAGGGCCTCCATGCTCCATCCATCAGCCATCTTGTTTTCTAAAAAAATTTAAAAAAATCATATGAAAGGACAAGAACAAAGAATACTCATAAAATTATGGAATCATTGATATACTTGGTTAAAAAAACTGCACAGTGAAACTGTCACAATCGGAAGTGAACAGAAGTAGTTTCATTTGTGTGAACAAACATCACAAATTCTTTGAATCCTGATCCCTAATTCTTCGGCAAGTTTTTTTTTCTGCTTCACCTTTATGAAAATGATTACTAACATCAAGGTTCAGTTTTATCGATAAAACCATGTGATTTCTTTCACAGTCATTTTCCACTGTCATTTTCCACTTCCACTTCACAAATCTTCCATGTGAAAACCCCTCACCTAATTGATGAAGTACCTATGTAATGTTTACACCTGCCAGATAAAATTGCGAATGAGGCCTGCTTGATTTAGTAGTGAGAATCATTAAGTCACATACTATACTGTTTCTGCTGTGTGTGGTTAAGGACCACTCATTTTGGTGAAGGCTGACAGAGGTGGTAGAATAGTACTCCACGCCACCCTCTTTAACCCTTTCACACTGGTGGAATTAGCTAAAAAATACCTCCAATACAGTGAATACCATGGAGAAACTCCCTATACCCCACTATATTAAGGCTTCCTATACAAAAAAATCTCCCAGGTATAAAATTCTCCAATTTGGGTCCCCTCTCAGCAGGGCACCAGTCTCTTCCCTCGGAAACTGGACCAAGGTAAGTTCATCTCATTAGCAGTCCCTCTCACAGCTTAGTCCATAGTCAAATAACTGTATATGCAATAGTTTTACTACAGAGATGTCAGTTGCTTCGTCTAAAAATATATTCTTGGAAATTAATTCCCTTGGTATTACTGTGCGTTTACAATTTTTAAATAAAATTCTACAAATATGTTATATTTTTTGGCTTAGCAACAAATATTTCTGTAACAAAACCATTGCATAAACAATTATTTGGCTCTGGACTCATGCCTTGAGAGAGGCTGCTAATGCGATGAAGGGTCAATGCTACCCAAGTTCAGCTCCCGAGGGAAGGGACGGGAGTCCACAGAGAAGGGTTCCAAAGGGAAGAGTTTTATGCACCAACTCCTCAAACAGTCAAATATAACTAAAGACCTAAGAGTGATCCACCTATTGAAGAAATGGAAGGATCATTTAAGATGCTCAATGTTTTTAATGGACAACTTTAATAGCTTCCGCCGAGCGACACCAAACAGCTGT
>LYUA01000429.1:1325102-1338737 GCA_002093875.1 Calopteryx splendens
GGAAATAAGAAATAGAGGTTGCGTTTCATCTCATTCACTGAATTCATAAGGTAGAGCTTATGCAATGGACCTGATGCATTTGCAAGCGGTTGGTATCCTTTTCCAACTTGCACTGCAACAACATTTTCAGGAATAAAAATATTTCGGTCATTCTCAAATCTTTTTAGATTTTCACGCACAGAATTTGAGGTGATGCCTACCATGCTTCCAAGCAACATTTAAATTTCATACAAATATTTCAAAAATATCCACACGACCTTAGATGACACTCCACAAGGTATATCGATAGAAGACTTAAGACTTAAATTCGAGCCGAGTAACTTTTCTTATAATCCACAAAAACACCTTCCATCGATCTACTGCAATCGAATATGACTTATAGCTGCTACAAGTTAGTCGAAATATACCTATAGGAGCTTGGGACTCTTCAATACCCACTTCTTCCCAGGAGCTTCACTTTCATGCACCCTTCTCCTGCATACATGATATTTGTTACCAAGTGTAGCAAAATCCTTGATGTTCTGCATTTCCCAGAGGCTAACTCATTCATATACAAAATTACATCTGAAATATTTAAGGGATTTAAAAACGTCAAAAACTTTGAATCTCTTCTCCTGTGCTGACAGATATCCCATGACACATAACCCTTCTCGTTTACAAGTAAAAAAAAACCCATCCCATTGTCCTCCACTCCACCATCACCGCCAATGCACAACACCAAGGCGATACATGGATAATCCATAGCTCAGTTAATCCGCACACAGAGAATCTGTGCCTGGATAATTCACATTAGGATAATCAAAAGTCTACTGTCTCAATCAGGCTAATGTCAATTGAAATTATGGAAGTGATGAGAAAAGTAAACAATTGTTTACCACAAAAGACATGATTCTTCTGCATTAAAAAAAGTCTACCCATCATTCTCACCTTCAGATGTTGGTGGAGGAACAACATGAGCCAGGTAACATTCAGATGCTTGGAATGGTAAAGTCATGAAATCAGACCTAATCTGTCGCAAGGAATGTGAAGGCATTCTTTCATAGCCTCCATAGTCGACAAATCGCACATCACACAATTTGATGAGTTCTCCTTCTTCCACTGACTCATCTTCAGATGTGGACGGAATTTCCTCGACAGCCACTATCTGTGCCCTATACCACCCACCCATAGTAGGAGCAGCACAAATGATGCCGGCTGGAATTAAAGTGCAAATTTATCATTACTACTTCATCCTCAACATTTTAAAAATATTAAACAAACAGGGTAATAATTATAGGTATATATTAAAATTCTCTCTCTCTCATGTTTGAGAAGTTACCAAATGTTCTGAAATAAGATCAGATCTCCATAGGATTCTGATTCATGAAGTGACAGAAAATGTGCACGAATCCTCAAGGCTACCAAATTGAAAGGTCATTTTGACTTTGCTATTCCAGACTGTGGCCATTTGACTGTATCAATTGGTACTCAAATGTGCTAGAGTAACTAACCTTTGACATCTTCTGGAAGCATGGGGGCATTAGCATCCTGATAGCACATGGCCATCCACATGTCAAGTTTTGCTAATGTAGGATAAGTAGGGTGAGTTGGCTGTTGCAAAAAGTAGTGGCTGGGAGACACCAGGGCGGAAAGGATTACATCGTTGCTCACTCCCTCCACGAGTTGCAGCTAGAAGGAAGGAAAACAGTAAAATTAGGCAAACTCAATGATTCCTTTATAAACGACAAACTGGCAAACAATCTTTACTGTTAATATCATCATTTGATGGATATGAACCATTTTTAATTTACAATCAAACTACAGAAAATTCGGGTCAACACCTTCAATTTGGAAGAAAACTGCTCAAAAACACTAAATCAAAATTTACTAGGGCTAAAATTAATTTTCAATGATACACTGAGGCAGAATCATTCCAGACTGGAAATATGGTTTCCAGAGTTGTAACTTGAACATAGATCTAATGAGGTGTAATTGAAACACACTAAATGTGCCTATCCAACAATAATTGTGATCATACATCACACTAATACTAAATTGGGATGCCCAAAAAACAATATTCCAAATGAAAATCTTACATGACCAACACAAATTTTTAGCCATGGGCACATTATTTGGGCCTGCCTTTACTATACAATTTGTACAGCACAGTGATTAGAGGTCCTGAACTATGTATCAAAAAGATTTTTGTGCACTCAGTACAACAAGATGGATAAGATCCAAAAATTTATTTTTTATTGAAGCATGTTCAACTAACTAAATGCAAAATGCACCACTAACTCCTGTCCAAAATTAAACACTTCATTCTTCTTTTGAGTTTCTGTTGTGTACAGTGGCTTTGCAAACAAATATTTCAACTCTTGAACATTTCCATGTCAAACTGCTTCCACAATATATTTTGTCCCCTACAGGACATAGAAAACCTTCATGATGGAAACCCAGAGAAGAATTGAGCCTTCATTAATTAAATATTGTGGATATCTTCAGCAAAAGTATGTGTCCAATCCAATTTAACTATCATTTTAAAAATTAAAGGCATAATAACATAATTTTACTAATAATGTAATATTTTACCATATCAAATTAATATTTTTCTTGGCTAGTTATCATGCATAATGATGTATTTATGATTGTTTACTTGTGTATATCAAATATGTAGAATTCCCAATTTTTTGTAAAACAAATAAAAAGAAATTGTAAAAACATATTACACACAGTATTGTGGTTTCATATATGTAGAATATTACAAGGAGGTCTAAAATTAATACATACAGGCAATGAATCCGGGATGAGTGTGAACGTAGGAGGAGGCAGTGGAAGGAAGAACACTTGCTCTAGAGTCATGGACGAATACCTCCTCAATGGGAACTTCTCGCGGATCATATCCAAAGCATCCTGGATTTCATCATCAGTACCTGATTAAAAAAATGAGTGTGTTAACACTACAGCAGTACAAATCAGGGAGGGCATAAACACAAAGCACTGACAGACACCATTCTATGAGAAAGATTTACATTTGAACAAAATAACTTCAGACCACTTTTTACTTCAGGGAACTTTTTACTTACTTTAAATCCAAAGATAAACTACTAATTTTATTGATTCCTCAAGAATTCAGCAATGTTCAAAAATAATATTTCAAGAAAAATCATCCTGTTATATCCAGGACAGATAACAGAAGTTTGTAAAAATAAACACTGTACTTTTTGATCAATTCTGTGTCATTTTTAATCAGCGTAAGATATTTTAATGGCATGCCAAAGGGAAAGAGGACATTATAGGAGCTATATATATATGTGACGAGATGAGGACCATTGATTTAGTTTCAGAAAAAAGGTTGAAAACTACACATAAAAAAATAAAAGTCTGACCCAGGAACATTACATTGTGTTTATATAATAATATTGAAAGCAAAAAGGTATGACAACATGGTATGAAGACTAACAATATGTTAAATTTTGTGTAACCAAACACTATTGCCATCTCCAAGTTGAATAAAACTGCCATGACAGGTTGTTATAGAGGAAATGTTTCCTGAATAGAATGGTAGTCATAGAGGAAATGCTTCCTTAGTAAAATTTTCCATTAGAACCAAAAGGCTGATCTCCAATCTGCTGCACTAAAAACTTCATTTAATCATGGGAAAGAAGGCTTTGATTCTCCAAGCAGCAAAAGAGATGACTCACCATTTTTCCATTACCATGGAGGTGCAACTGCTTAAGATGAAGATTGATAAATAATTCATCAAACCCATCCTCATACTACTATGGTAATGGTATTATTGCATCTTCCAGCCATGATTTTGAGAAACTATCCTTAAATGACATTGACTGAGTGAAGGGAGGATCTTTACAAACACTATCCTCAAAGAATGGACTATGAAAGCTTAAATCAGTTAACAATTTCCAGGATATTTCAGAAGAAGGGATTTTGTATTACTCATTCCAATTGAGATGTTTTGAGAATTTGCATTTTCAAACTTATATTATCACAATACTCTTTTGAGACTATGGAGTTGGCAATATAGATTACACTGGCAGTAGAAATTGAAATATGGCACTACATCACAACAGCACAAGAAACAATCAAAAAGCATCAGCTTTCATCAGAATTGAAAATGAAAACAAGAAAAGGTAAAATAGATCACCGAGAGAAAATGCTTTTACATCCTGTGATCGACTAAAACAAAAAATCTGTACGATTTCTCCAGTTACTTAAACAATTATTGGCATTAAAAACCAAACACAGAACAAGTGAGTTACTGAATTTCCAGTTTTATTTCTGAATGTTTGCTTGTTTGAAAAACCTCATGATGAATTGGAAATATTTTTTATCAAAAGAATAATGAAGAGAAAGTGGAGAGTGACCAGGAAGTGACTAGTATCGAATAAGCTCATAGTGACAACAGAAGATATTCAGTTTTTCTTTTTCCAGTTCATCCTTCCTATATATTTAACATATCAGTTTATCCTTCCTGCTTCTTTTCCGTAATTTTTCAACTGTCACAGAAAACTGGTCTGTGTGTATATAGATTCTCAGGCACTGTGACCACACTGTTTTATAGCCATGTAAAATCAGAGGTCAGTATTACACCTAGGTTTTTCGAAAAAGCCCAGCCTGTAGATGTTCTTTTTGGAATTTAGAAGAAAGAAACCGGATGAAATATAGATATTTGATGACCTTTTTCTAGGCAAAGGTACCAAGCTAATAATAAGCTGTTGGTCCAAAAATTTTCTATTTCTTTCCTTGGAATGTATTCTTGCCATGTTCATTGATGGTTCTTAGTCTTGGTAGAGAACCATTAGATTTTGCTTTTGTGAACATGCCCTATTCCCTCGAATCTATTCACCTGATGATAAACAACTGGGTTGAGACTTCAATATAAAGACACAAGGAAATAGGCAGGGGGTAGTTTGAGGACAGTATTATTGAGGGAACTGAAAGCTAATGGTTCATGAGGCTGGGTGAATAATAGCAGTTTTAGTGATTCTTTGTTGTCCTTTAAGAAGTCATATTTATACAATTGAGAAAACATACAAGGCACAAGCTGCCTGTGTACTTGAAACTGTCACAGCTATCTTGCCATTACCCCAACTTAACTTACCAAGATATAAATTTTAAAACAGCTTTTTGCGACAAATAATAAATTAACCCTGCCCACTTGCTCATGTCAAGCCACAGCATAATTATACCCAATTCTAAGGGCAAGAAACCATAAATAAAACATAGTAATTGTTATAGGCCAACCTTCTTAAAGGGAAGATTAAATCACAACAGAAAAAAATTATTAATATTGAATGACTTCCTTGTCTTTCATATTTCCAATTGATTAGAAAATATCACATTTTACAGGCTTTGCATTCCACAGAAAATATTATTTATTCTGAAGTACTTTTGCTATGCTGTATCATTTCCAGAAATGGTGGTACATGGCTTACATATATATAGTCAAGTGGTAGGAGAATTAAGGGGGTAGGTTGAGAGGGGGAAGAGGGTGGGTGGGATGGGAGAGTGAGGAGTCAGGTGTTGTGGGCTTTCATTGTGGGGGGTTTATCTTGGGTTTTGTTTGGGAGTAGAAGCAGGATGTCTAAGAGGGGGGATGGGGGTGGAAATGATATAGGTGATTGTTCGTGATGTGCTCCTTCCTCTGTACAGTGGTTGGTATGCCTAATTCTTCTCAGATGTCCATCCACATCCCTTTCTCCTCCTTGTGTGCCATCTTTGGCATTTTACCATTGGTTTGGTATGAAGTTAGCTTGATGGCCTTTGTCAAGGAGATGTGCTGCAAATTGTGACATTCCCTTATTTTTTGGTGAAGTCTCTTCAATGTTCCTCTCTTCAAGCCAGAAGGCTTTTTCCTGTCTTTCCCTATATATGATGCATCGCAATCCACTTATTGTTAGTGGTAGAATCTACTCTGATCCATTGCATCAATGAGATATTTCACTTGCAGGAGCAGGCTCATTAGATTATAGTGGCTACAGTATGCTGGTTTGATACTCGAGTCTTTAAGGAGTTTACCTGTTTTGATGGAAGCTAGGGCTGTTTATTTTATGCTGTGCCAAAACTTTTGTTTCGTGAGATGGGAAGTATAAAATTGCTCAAGTGTTTATTTCCACTATCTGCTAGCCAACTCTGTGTAACAGTTGGCTACAGATATTTTTTATGGTGTCAATTTCTTCCATAAAATCTTTCTGTGATAAGGGTATGTTCAGTGGTTTGTGTAGCATGTCATGAAATGGTGATTATTTTTGGTGTTATGCACATTTGGAAGAAGCGTGGAAGAAGAGATCAATGCATGTGGGTATACAGCAAAGAAAAAATGTGTGTTATACATTTTTAATGGATATGCTTAGGTCAAGGAAGTTTAATTTAACATTATTTAAGTAAAGTACTAAATAGATTAAATTCCTAACACTTTCCCATTTGCCTCAGTTCCAGATCCAGAGGCAACCCTCAACACTTAGATGGTTTCACCCTTCAGCAAGCAATAAAAACTGCTAAAATTGCCAATGACTGACTCCCCTGCTGCCCCACTACCATTATACATCATCCACTAGCACTTTAGGGGGAGGGAAGGTGTGAAACTATAAAGAGGAAGGGGTCTGGCTATCTGTAACACCAAAGTAGATATGGCTCCAAACAAAACAACCACATTTATTAACCAAAAGGTAAACTACACAAATCACTAGTGATCTCTTATTCTATTAACTGGACCTGACATAGAATATGGTAATTTGTAAAAGACAAATATTAGCTCAGTATTGCAACATTTTAATCCCCTTTCTCTTCCCATGATGCCCTCAAGAAGAATCGAGTGAATTTTAACCATCATGCTAATGCAAGGATTTCCAGAAATATCTTATGGGAAAAAGATGACATCTTTTTGGCTGGTCTGCTCTTTCAATACTAACAATGAGTGCAAAAATGGGTGGAGAAGGTTGAAAGCAGCCAAAAACAATGTTATGTCAAAAATGGATGGCACCTTGTTAGGTATTATGCCATGATCCTGCCACCTATATAAACAAAGTACATGCTCCTTCAGCATGCATACATATGTATTTTTTTATCTCAAAATAAAATTCTTCTTCATCACACCATTCATGGCACCAAGTGATCAAGTAGCATGGCATTTTATGACATGCCTTAAAATACGTAATTGAAGAGAATTATTAACTGGTTTTAATGAAGTCTTTCCATTAAACAATACATATGATAATAAGATATCCCATTGAAAATGTTAGGAAGCATCGATTTTGCTGAGATATCGATGTGCATGAGAACTAGAATCTATCACTAATGAGGACTATTTATTCAGTGGTCTAATCTGCAGAGCATGTATGTTTTCTAGCTCTCTGAATTGGTGCATGAGCCTCATCCTAGTTTCTCAAATCTTGAAAATTGTGTAACCTCCTATACTTCAAAGAATTCACTAAAAAGTAGTGGTGGTTACAGTTCGAGGGAGACATTTTATGGTGCATTACATACATATTGATATCACCCAGAACAGAAGAACCACACTTCCCATTTTTTCTCCCATATTCTCAAGAAACTTTATTTCTTCTTGACTAATCTAGTGGATATTCTTTAAAAAATGTTCCAACCTACTTGCTTTTAACTTGAATAGAACACAAGAACTAACCCTAAGTTGAACCAGTTTTATAATTAATGATACTTCCACTTGGATAGGAAACTAATCTGGGACACCAATTGTTCCTTTGTCTATAGAAAACTCTCAAAAGCTCTTTATATGCTGAGAAAACATAAACCTTTGGGACTTTTTTAGGGCATTAAACCCAAAAAACGCCCACTTTAGTTACTATACACTCTTCCATGCACACTTAAACTATGGTTCAGAAATTTGGAGGACTTCCACTCTTGTTAAATACATATTTTTTCCCCAAAACATAAGCTTAGTCATGAATTATTACATATTGTGAAGGAATAAATTAATAGTTTCCCAAATTGATCTTAAGTACATAACATGTAGTAAAGAGAAGTAATTGATACAGCACCCTGCCAACCCAGTGAGACCTATAAATCTTTCTCCACTCTGGGTATAAGATTATTCAACAAACTACCATACTTCCCTATTTTTAATTCTGTTTTACAGTCTTGGCTGGCCAGTAACACATTTAACTCTCAAAATGAGTTTTATGAATGGAGCACACTAGATATTAAAATCTCTTAAATGTAACACCTTTTCTGTTTTATTAGCTTTTATAAATTGTTGGTGTCCAAACATGTGCTTCAATTATTTTTTGTAATTCATTTGTATATGCTTCTTTTGATAATGAGGGGTGTAGTTGTCCAGTGGGTAGTGCTGGACTATCAAACAGAGGACCTGTGTTCAATTCTGAGTGATGCTTTTGGGCACCCTCAGCATCACTCAAGCTGCGTAATTTTTCAGGTACCAGACCTTCCTGGGAAACTGCAGGCAACACAGGGAAAATAACTGGGCCCCTTATCATGATGTGTGAATTTCATATAACGTCGGGCTTAGTATTTACTGAGCTCTACCTTCACCTTTCAAACTGACCATCAGGTTGATTACTGTGGTTTATTTGATGGTTTGGATATAGACTATTATATTGTACTTAATTTCAAATAAATATGAATGAATGAATCAACACCTGAATGTTTTCTCCAATGAGTCAAAAGCACTTGCCTCATATTTTATAGGTAACCTAGCTAATGTGAAGTAACAACTCTCCTTCACTTTTTCATTACATTTACCAGCCACCCATCTAATGAAGCAAAATTACTTCAAGGCAAACAATCAGAGTCTTCTATGTTTTAACTATTTCTAAATTCAAGGTAAAAAAAGTAAACTATGAGCTCAATGATCTAGTAACATGTAATTTTTACCTGGTTAAAATTAAGTATGTACAACATTTTTCTAGGCAAAGAATTATAATTGTTTCATTCCACAAAGGACTAGGTTTTTTGAAGCAACATTACCCACGGTTCAGTTTACTCAGGACATTCGTAATTTTTTTAAATTATTACCCGGATGGACCCTACAAAACATACTTTGTTAAATGGCTACCCACAAATCAAGTCACCTGCTGTTTCCTTCTATCATTCCTTTCATTTCACATGTGGTTAATATTTGAATGTACAAGGGTACCATACTCCTTTGCTGATGACAGAGGTGGCGGAAATGCCAAAAGGGTTAGGCAGGATTCTGAATCAGGAATAATTGTGAATGAATGGCATACCCAAAAGAGCCATGAGGCAAGAAAATGAACTATATGAACTATAACCAAGGTCAACTCATGGTGGCTGACCTAATTATGTTAGCACTTGAAAAACAATTCTAAAGCCAGAAATCTACTTATAATGTGGAAGCAAATACTTAAAACACATCACTTAATTTGTGGGAACTAACTTTCAGCATCAATCAAAGTCATTGGAGAAATAGTTTATGCAAGTGGAAAGAATAGATTGTGCTGCTTTTAAGAATGTTTGAGCAACAAAAAAAAATGTTGTCCCAATATTTTGCTCCGGCATTGGCATTTTTTAAATGCATTATAAATAAATTGAAACTACATATATGAGGCAACTTCAAAAAGTACAGTTTTTTTTATAAAAAACTTCACTCATGGTATTTTTGCTTAAATTTTTATTTCTACATAATATAGCATACCTTAAAACTATTTTTCAACAAAAAATTTACCATTGCTGAAGCACTTGTATCTGGAGACAAATTTGCTCATTCCCTCTTCAAAGAATGGTGCCACCAATGATGAAAAACACTGCTGCATAGCGTTTTGAAATTTCTTTTGAGCCCTCTTGAAATTTCGGGAAATTCATCGCATTGTAAGGAAATCGTGAAACAACAATTCTCACAAATTATCTCATCAACTTTCCTGACCAATTCTTCGTTGACAACAGAAGGCTGCTCCCTCCGTGGTTCATCATGCACATTTGTTCAACCTTCACTAAACAGTCTATATCTTAACCATTACATTGTGCACTGCACTATTAAAATAAAGCTGAATAATCTGGTGATGAATTTCAGTGGATTTGAACTTTCTTGCATTCGGAAATCAGATAACTGACTGTATTTTACAGTTGGTGGGATCATCTATTGAATTAAACATTGCAAACAATCAAAACGGATAAGACAAGTGCCTCCACAATGGAAGAAATTATGCCGAAAAATAGTTTAAGGTATGCTCTTTCATGTAAAAATAAATTCAAACAAAAAATACCATGTGCGAAATTTAAAAAAATTATACTTACTTTTTGAAAGTGCCCCATATATATGGGTGCTTAAAGATTCCCAAAGGTCTTTGGACAACAACATCTAAAATCCTTGGGGTCCAATTTTCTGGCAATCAAAAATTGGTGAAAAACCACTGTTGGCACAGGGAAAGGAGGGCCTCCCTACTCAGAATGAGTGAATTAAATCCACCTTAGGGGTTAGTTCATGGTAGGGTCTAGCCTCACCTAATTAAACACAACCTTTAAGTTGATTACTGAGATGCCCATTAAATCTAATTATAGACCAAAACAATTCTTTTCAAACAAATGCACATAAAGCAAGGTTGGTTGTCTATGAGTTACTGCTTAAAAAAGCACTATTATCTCTAATGATAAAAATGGACTTAGGTTAAATGCTAAAAACAGACTGCTTAGCTATGCCAGTTGCATGAAATGTAGAGATTGTACTTCCAACCCACTTAATGAATTTGACAAAAATAATTTTGGGCTAGTTGAAATCTTGGCAAATGGGCTGAAATTGACTCAGAATTGCTTATCTGTATGACCCCACTACTCCATCTGGATAACCATATATAAATAAGGAGAATTAAGAGATAATTAAGGTACTAGGAAAAAACATTAGATGAAAGTCTTATCAAATATAGCCTGGTTTAAAGTGGGGACTCTAAAAACCAATAATTTCAAATGTCCTCATTTTTTGTCCAACTAATTCAAATATAATCAATGAAATTTACTTATTAAGTGGAGGGAATAATGACCCCTTAACATATCAGCAGATTCGAACACCAGGATAGAAGAATATAAATTGGATCCTGAACTGATAACATAAAATAATGCCACTTTACTCTTGCAAAATTTATGGTAGTGACAAGACCAATGCCAAAATATCTTAACACTTGTATTGCTCAAACCTTTTAGAAATACAAATTTTTCTTTAATGGCATAACAAATATTTAAATCCTTATTTTTAAGCTGTCCAGCCAGTTGTTGCCAGAAGACAGCAAGAAGTTGTAGTTCTACACCCCACCAGACACCTACACATGTGGTGGCTCTTTAGGTGTGATGCAGGAGCAGTTTTCAATTCACATTTTTGAGGTAATCCTACCTAAGTCATGAGAATCATGTTTGTCATGGAATGAATTTTTCTGAGATTATGGTACAATATGGCTTCAATTGTCAGATTACCTTTAAAAATTAATAATTCCACAATTCTAGATGGAAGTCTGGTTTTTTGTACAAAATGTCTACCTAATTCCTTAGATTGATTTCCCAGTCAATTGAGATGAGTTCACCTCCAACTTCAACTGACCTAAATACTAATTCAAATCAAACACAGGGAAAACACCACATGCACTTAGATTTTGAGTATCACTTACCTTGAGAGCAGCCCCAAAACTCTCACTAAACCATACCATTTACCCGGACACTAAATTTTACAAAACAATAACTTTCCCTAGATGCAACTGAACACAATTCTCACCTTCAATAGCACACACTTTGAGCTTGTTCGTTTCTGGGTGAGTCTTGATGAATATAGTGGCCGATGTCCTTGCCTTTATGAGGTTTACAAACGACCCATGCTTTCCGATGAGACGCCCCACCAGTCCCTGAGGTATCACAAATTCGTAAACAGATGGTGGAGGTGTAATCGGCACCATCCCATGATAAATTGGCACTGGTACAGGCATTACCAGTCCATCATTTCCCACCACAATGGCTGCATTCTCAACTATTTCCTCTACCCCAATGGCTGATCCAATTTCTTCTCTGCTTCCATCTTCGGCTGTGCTGCCACTGGCTCGCCTCACCCTCTCTTCTTCCTCCTCAGGTCCAGAGGTTGAGCATGGAGGCGAGAAGTGGTGGGAGAAGTTGACTTCCCTGAGCTCCTCCTCAAGACCTCCTGGGGTGGTCACATCACTTCTTCCCTTACCACTGTCACCGCAGCTTGAGCCCTATTGAGATAAAAAAAATAAAAGCATTTTCACCAATAGCAATAATTTATTGCCCTCGCTAAACACAATGGCTTCATCGCTGAAAACCTAATTGGTAGGTTAAAAACATCCACTCCTCACAACATAGACATTCATTGGATACATGGGGATAAATTCAAAACTGGGCATGACCTCACAAACCACTTTCCACACACTTATCCATCTCCAATGTGTATAGTCCATTTGCATTAACCTAAACAATGGTATCACACGAGTGGTGAAATAAGTGCTGAAGAGGGGTTAAGTTTAAGGGGTACATGCACATTAAGATTCCATCCACATCGGCTGATTTTGGTTTGGGTGAGTCCATGTTTAGAATTCTGCTCATTGAGGGGAGTGCATTTTGTAGGCACATTAGCAGATGTAAACAAGCTCACCTACACAGGGGAAAGGGAACTAACAACTCCTACTTTCTTCTTCCCTTTAATCTTTCCCCCAGGAGATGCTGTTCGCTCATGCCTCCCCTCCAGGTCAATATTATTAACCCCATTGACTCTCCTAGTATCTGAGATGGAATATAACCACCCACACATTAGGCTACGGAGAGTCAGTCAGCTTATCCTGAATGGACAATACGAGTCTCTCCCTCTCCCTTCAACCTGTCACCACCATTGACACCCTGAGGGTATAAGCATGATTTTTGAAATTCTGTATCTACATTTCATAGCAATGTGCCCATTGTAAGTCCTTTTGAGGATAAATAGATTGCATGTAACTTCCGAACTCTCAAGGGAAAACCGTAAGTATGAAGTGAATTAATTAAATACCATTCAAAGTAATCAGTATAAGGTATTTAACCTGTGCAATTTTCATAAGATAAGTACCATTACAATTTTTTCACGCAATCATTGTTTTAAAGTTCAGAGGTGAACTTAAGACATTTTACTCACTTAGTGTTTTCCACAGTGAATACAAGTATGTTTCTTCACACACTTGAAATCCCAGCTCTTTCTCATGGAATCAGTATGTTTCTTTATTAAAATGAACCAAAAAGGATGTTTCAAAATAAGGAAGGCTGCAATATTGAGAATACTAAAGGGCAATGTATCTTATGCAAAACTTATGGAATGAGTGAGCTTCAGTTACCTAATTATAAATAGGAAATTATAATCACGCTTGGACAGATACCTAATGAAGAAGGGATGAATGAGTTTGAGTCACCTAACCTATATTTATTCATATTGGCCACGCAAGATTAATATGAGTAATATATGCCTGAATAAAATTGTTTGTAATGACAACCAATATGCAAGGATTGCCCTACATTAGGCTGAAAGGTGAATTAACTTTAAATGAACATGAGAACGAAACAATGAGAACGAACAAAACGAACGACTTATGAAATCATCATGAAGATGACTTCATTAGTCGAAACCTAGGTCGTTTTAATAAATTTTACGTGGAAAAACCAAGTGTT
>LYUA01000429.1:1341245-1351803 GCA_002093875.1 Calopteryx splendens
GTTTTGTAATGTATATGTGTGTATGTTCTTGATGATATCTATGGTTGTATGACCCTACAGAATGAAAATAAATTTGAATTTGAATGTCAATTTTGATATTTTAAGGCTAATTGTTTAGTGCCTATTGTTAATTATCCCTTGCTTATAGATTATTGAATATTTTATTATTTTGGTGCATCACTCCTAGAAAACATATTGAGCCAATATATCGGCCCAGTGGCAGTTAAATGGTTAAGGAACAATAAAAAATTTTATAATTTCAGTCTATACATTAACACAATTATAAATGGTTTTTTAACATCCTCCCTTACACTAGTGGCAAAGCATAAAATTTCTGATAGTGTTGCCAAAATCTCATTTCCTCCAACTTCAATGACTATCCATGCCTCAACTGAAGATCCTTTTTCCTTTCATTAATGAACACTCGGGCGACTATTAAATTAATATTCTCAAGTAGGTATTCAAAATAGAAATGCAACATTTACTTTATGCATAATGTCCAAATATAGCTACAACTATAACAGATATAACCAGTAACTAATATGAAAAAAAATATAATAGTGAATTAATTATGGACAATAGGCTCCCTATTTTTTAATTATAATTTAACCAATAAATAATTTAATCTATAATAATTCAATTCAAAGAAATCGATTAATACTTGCACAAAATCCCCATTTCACAGTATCCTTGCAAATGCAAAATAATACTACATTATGCCTTTTAAAAACGCATCTAATGAAATGGAAATAGGATAATCACTCCAATAGTATTTGGTTTTGTGTGTCATTTTGACACAAATTTGTTACACAGAATCATTAAAAAACACCAAATCAAATCACCAGATCACAACAAATTGAAAATAATGAAAAAAAAGACAGAAAACAAGCAGTCTCAAAATTTGTCTCAGATAAAATGTTTTGAATTTAGTTCCATTATTGTATCATTGACGACGCACTTGTTTACACTACAAATGAAGTCCTCGAAAAGTAAGATTACTTGTTGTCAATTATTATATATCATTATAGGCATTCCAGTATCTCGCTGAGTGAGTGAAATAGGTGTAAAAAAGTAGAAAAATAATAAGTGAAAGCTCAAGTTAAATTGACAAGTTTGGAACTAATTAATCATGACGCATGTTCTTAACAACAATGATGGAGAATCTATCGCAAAAAGAAACATTGAAGGGACTTGATATTTTCGTAATTTGGAATTTCCACAAAAAATATTCATTTGAACAAGTGATGGGACATAGGTGATGGGACGAAAAAATTAAATGGCCAAATGGCTTATGTCTAGGCGACGGAAAAGGCAGGAAATTTGCAATTTGGCAAATTAAAATAAAAATAAATGACCCTAAACAGAAGTCGACCAGAATTGTGCTGGCCGCTGTTACGTGAGGAGCAGTGAAACTACTAGCACACAATGGGCAATAATTGATAATAACTACTTTGAAAAGGTCTTGTGCCAAAGTTAAAATTAATCTGATTTCGGTAGAAATGGCATAGAACAAATACTTGAGCCTCTGACAAGATATATTTTATGAAAAAACTGAATAATTAAGTATTACCACAGGATAATTGTGAAGGTAAATTTTATATTGCATATGATGAGGTTTCTGGTGGTGACCTAATAGATAGAAGTTATCTGAAGCACCCACAACCATATGCTAAAATGCTACGAAACTGTATGGACAGTAATTTCAAATCATGAAGATGATATGGAAAGCATCAATTGAAAGTGGGAGGGAAATCATACCGATGAAAAATACACATGAATATGTTCATCCAGAATAAGCCCAAGGCAAGAAAATTTTAACTAGCAAATAAGTATCCAAAGGAAAGGTCTTTCACCACAGGACCAGTAGATTGGTGCCTCAACACCAGACTTGTGGTCAAGGACTGAGCAAGAGAGAAGCAGAGACTATAAAGAGACCTTCAGCAAATCTTATAAACAGTACTCCCAGTACAGCCCAATTGAGAAAATAGTTTCATCATTGCCAAAAAATAATCAAAATAAGGACTTTGTTAATAAACAGCTTTTCTCTATGGAGAACTGGAAGAATCCATTTACATCCAAATGCCCAAGGGATTTAAGGTAAAAAAAACAATGAATTTTGACTACAAATTTGGAAAAAAATTAATTCAGCTCACACAAAATTAAAATGGATAGATAAAGCCAATTCCAAGATTCTACTGGTATAGATTCTTTTCATGGCTGACATTGAAGGTAAATGGCTTTTAATTAATCCATCCAGGGTGGCAGCACTCTTCTGATTTTGTAAAAATGATGTAATACACGATAAGGTTTGGAAAAATATTTTGAACACTTCCTATTTTAATTTATTTTCCAGAAATTATTTATGGAAAATTGCATGATTTTTGTTTCCAAGTCACATTTTTTAAATAAAGTAGTATCTCTCCCATGCTGGCCAACCCAAAGAGAATTTTTGAAACATTGAGGGGAACCCATTTTTCAATGTCAAACCATCATATTTTTATTGGTAGTCATTGCAATGAGAATGAAAGGATTATTATAAAAAACATTACAAGTTGGCATTTTGCCAGGTGGTAACATACATAGTAATTTACATAAACAATTCATTTGAACCTCTCACACTATAAATTTTAAATGAAAAAAAAAAGAAAATGTACAAGAAAAACAACAAAAAAAAACAAAGAACTGTAATAATGAAAAATAATATAAGAAAGAATTGACACTGCGAAAATGGAATCTATTTGCACTACACAAATTTTTCTAATGGGCATGCACTCAATAATTTAATTGACACTAAATGAAAAGTTTCTCAGATGGTAACATACATTTTAGTTTACAAACTAAAATCATTTGGACCTCTCACACTAAAAAAGTTAGTCGGTAGATAGAAAACATGCAAGGGAAAAAAAAAGAACTTAATAGTAGACAAAAATGTTGCTAGTGCAACAATAGTATTTATCTTAAATATTTCTTGCACCTTTTCCTAAAAATTTGTAATGGATGATACCATTCTGAGGAGAATTCCATTTTTCAGCATTTTCCAAAGTGATACTCAAGATATACTTGTGTTCATTTCTTTTTCACAAAAAAATCAGTGATAGGCATAAATTGATTAATTTAATTAGAAGGCTTCACCTTTCGCAACTAGATAAAAATATTAACCTTATCAGAGGGGAGGGAGACTTAAATGTTAACATTAAAATAAAAAAATTAATATAGCTGAGTCTTACCTCGCTTCTATTATCCGGAAAGTTGGGTGTAGGAGGTGAACTGATACCACTTGCATGCCCCCGAGAGGATTTTCCACTGTGTTCTTCTCCAACATCACCATTTTGCAAAATAGATTCCTCACTTTCTCTCATTATCTCCTTCACTTCCATCTTCTCGACCATTTTCTCTATTGGATCTTCATGTAACATTATCTTCCCTTTCTTCCCCTTACGCTTTCCACTGCCACTCTTTCCCTTTGAGTCTGACTTTGCCTCTGTACCCTTAGTCAACATATCTTCCTTTTCCAATGGATACAATGGTACCTCTTTGTCTACTGATTTTCTCCCTTCTGCTTTATTGGCCAGTGTTTGATCTGAATTATTGGTGTTAGTCTCGGGTGTTTTGGAAAGGTCTTTCACCACAGGACACACTTCTGATACCTCCTCAGTCAATCCAGCAACAGTGGGACAACTGGGTTTCACGGTCACAATTTCCACCTGGTCCTCTAAGGCACTACTGCCACTATTTTCTAGGCACAATTTGGTTACTTTTTTCTCTGGAATAGAATGCTCTGCTGTGCCCTCCAGAGCAACTACTGCCACTTCACTCACAGCCCCCCCCTGGTATGGGCTTTTCTTCTCTTCGTTCTGATTTGTCTTGCCTCCCTCCCTCTCCTCAAGACTGTCACTAACTTCTTGTTCTTTTAACAGCACCTCCTCACAGGATGCACCTTCAGAGTCGAGGGAGCCACTGGCTAAAGTCACTTGTTTTGATTTCACAACCTTCTCCCCAGAAACTATGTCCATTGACTTTTCAGTCCTTGATGAAATATCTGAGATATCTTTAAGATGTTTCTCAGCCCCCTCAGGCTGACCTGACGAGCTGAAGAGAATCTGATGAAATATCCCAGAATGACCTTCTGATGAAATCACTCCCTCAATTACCTTTTCAACTGTTGGTGAATCTCTAAGCTGCTTATCATCACTTTTGATGTCATTTGATGACTTCAATTGATTTATCTGCAGTTCTCCAACTCCACTGATCACAGAGTTCACTATTTCTCTTGTATGTTCACCCTCTAATGGCAAAGTACAGCTGTCTTTGAGTGTGTTATCTGTGTCATCAATATAATTTGACTCACGTAACTGAGCCTTCAATGGTTTTTTAATGCCCACAGGGTTAACTACTGTCACTGATTTAACATTTGTTTCAAGAGAAGCTGAACAGAATTTCTCTTCTTTATTGGAATTATGAAGACTATCTAATGACTTCTGTTGAATTACCAGGGGTTCACTTGAATCACAGATGACAGAATTAACTATTTTCACAGTCTCATCTACAGCAGAAGAAGAAATTAAGTTGAAATGCTTGTCAGCACCACTAATGTTATCTGTTGACTTGACTTGAACTTCTTGCACTTTTTCAAGTTGACTTTCTTCAATTTTTACTGACTTTACAGCTTGTTTATCACAAGGTAAGGAAACTGAGATACTTTCAAGCTTTTTGACAGCACCAATCACATTTGATTCAGTTTCAAATGGTTTTTCAAGAGTCTTTGAGTCTGAAATTATTTCAGTATCTGCAGTCTTTGTGGGACATGAAATCAGTGTTAGAACAGCTTGAGAAATGAGCTTGGCTTGGTCACAACTTTCTACCACTCCTTTTCTTGGTTCACCACTGACTCTAAAAACTGAGTAGTTATCACCTTCCAAAATTTGTGATTTTGCTTCTTGTTTCAATTTTTCAGAAATTGATGTAACTTCAATCGCCCCAATATTATCCAAATTTTTTTCACCCAAAGAATCTTCAGCAGTTTTCTCCTGCTGAGTCAGCTCCTGATTTACTCCACTCACTGGATTTTCACTGTTTTCAGACTCTTCAAGTTTGTCATCTGTAAAATCATTACTCAATGTGTGGTTTGAGCTTTCAATTTCTATCTTGACTTCTTTTTTCAATAGTCTCTCTTTAATATCTATTTCATGCACCTTGTTCAGTTGTGACTTAAGTTTTTCAACTGGTTTTATTTGAGTTGTCACATTCGTTTCAAGTGATACTTCTACTTTGTGTTGTGCCTGTGGCTTACCTTCCAAGATAATATCTTTCTCTTGAGTTGGCACCTCTGTTTTAGATTCCTTCGTTGCCTTTGGCTGTGGCTCTGACTTCTCAGTTAAGTTAATAAGTTTGTCCCAAGTTCTCACCTCTCTTTCCTCAATTTCCTCGAGCTCTAGAGCTTGGACCTGTGACTTTTCTTCTAGCACAATGGGCTTTTCATTAACTGCCACCTTTGTTTTTGTTTTCTTGGGTAACTTTGGCTGAGACCCTTCGTTCTCCGCTAAAACACTATATACGATCTTAGTTGTCACAGTCTCTTCGTTTTCCTCTGCTATGTTGAATAGAGAATTTGATTTCTCAGTTAAAACATCAGGGTTGATCTCAATGGTCACTAAAACTTCAGCCTCTTTCGACAAGCGAGTTCTCTTTGGCGGCTCCTCCCACAGAAACTCGTCTTCCTTTGATGTTGCTGAGGACCTTTCGCCTAAGGACCTTTTCTTTTCCTTGTTTATCTTCTCTCGGGACCTTTTCCTGGAATCTGTCCAATCAGGGTCTTTAGCTTTTTTCCCACCTCCCCTCCAAATGTGATGAGATACGGCAACCAGAGCAAGGAACAGGCTAGAAGTTGCAATAATTGCAGCGACAGTTGGAGGCCACTTTAAAACCCCACGCAGAGAAGGAAATCTGCTTGACATTCTGGCAATTCAGGTTGCAGCCTTACTTGGACACTGCCGACTATGTCCTGCAAAGATAAAGAAAAGAAAAACTTTAGTTTGACAAGTTTCATAAGAACATCATGTCCATAAACCACAAATGCAAACCATAGGAAAATGTTCAATATTTACACAAGAAAGAAAAATTCTAACTTCAATTACTTTTTGTCAATAACTTTATTAACAACAAGTTTGCTTCTATTGTAATCTTCATATGTTTAAAAGTCGTCTATGTACAGTCACATTGATGCACTGAGTAAATGAGTTTTTAATTACAAATACATATGGCTATTACCACCTGAAGCAACCAATAATTACCAAAATGTTGTCGTTTTGATACAAAAAGATTGGGGAAAATAAAGATTCACATTAATGAATGTGGGAAACAACCGTTTCCAAAGCAAAAAGGTCATTTGTTCAACTAATGTAGATGGGAACAGCATTTTTGAAATACACATCAATACTATGTAATAACTTGATACATTAGCATTCTTTCATGAAGCAAAATGAACGAGATCCATTCAGGGTGGGTGGGAAATGATAACCTTCAGACCATATCTGGTTTATTGTAACACTGAATGACCTCTTAATTTTTGGAACAGATCTTGTTCATGGTATTAAAAATACAATTGTTGTGCATGCGTGAAAAAGCAAAGCAGCAGGTGACTCCATTAAAGTTACTGTGAATTTTCTGAGGTTTCTCTAAAAAAATTTTAAATTTTAGTCAACATATAAAAGCAAAACTTACTTTCAGTAATTAAAAAAAAATCTTTAATCAATTTATCTCATTATTAACACTAATTAATTAGTACTTGAGGCTACACAAAAAATGCATGAAATAAATTGCATATGTATCCTCTGATTTGAGATAAAACATCTAAGAAATCATCTACTCTGATCACAATAGAAGCCAATACTTATATATACACAACCAGATTCTCTAGCCCATGATAAGGAAAATTATAGTGCAATTTAAAACACCTGGCAGGAAATCTGAATCATTAGAGTCAGTCTCTGAGATCAATGATAATTTTATAATTGGAAAATATATTTTCAAAAGTGCAAGCGATGCAATTTGAAATCAATCTCATCACTCATCTCGGAAAAAATATGCAAAATGACAAGTGCTAATATTTCAGCCCCTCCTCCATTCAAGTATTCTAATCCACAAAAGTTGGTTTCATCATACATGCAGGGGATATATTCAGAGTGAAGACAGATACCACCAAAGACCACTGTCTGACATGCTAGCCATGAACCATTTTTCAGATTTATAAAATATTATTCGAGCGTAGGTTTTTCTTTTAGTCCTACTTAATATAAAAGACAAAACTTTATTTTTCCACAAACTTTATTTGGCACAACCGGAGTTTCGACAGATATGCCATCCTCAGGTGAACTACAGAAAATAATTTTCAAATATATAATCCTAATCTTAAATAAATAATAATTTAAGATCATTAATGTTTTACGTTTTTATAGGGTATGTCAAAAACTGTGGAATTTTTCAAATGAAAAACCTCAAAGTCTATATCTCACTTTGCTTGTTCAACAATATAAATATGATGAGTAAGTTTTCTCCCGTAAACTAAAAAGGGTTTATTTTTAAATTTCCCGACCTGGGAAATAACGGCGTGGGGGCAATGGGTACATATCCCTCCTTTCATCTGACCCAAATTAAGTTTTTAAAAAGGATTTCACTACTCCCTTTTAACTGATTTGCTAGCTAGCATTAGTTAAACAACATTTTTTGGGAGTCTGCTCGTAAATATATTCATACAATATTCTTCCATGAATAAAATTAATATTAATCATGACGAAAATTTTGGGATAAATATATTGACCCCCGCCTCTCCAGGTTAACATTATTTGGATCCGCCATCGGTGAAAGGTATACGTGTAAGAAGGATACTGACAGCGTAGAATGGGTTGAGATGGAAAGAGTAAATGATGTATCATAAAAATCAATGGGTTCATTCAGCAGGCTACAGACACTACTAATGCCTCGGATCGAAGGCGATAATGAGAACAAAAAATATGAATGAAATCGATCACAACCTAATGTTTGGACGAAAAACCAGCATCAGAGGCGTGGGAGCTTTCTCTCACTCGCGGGGCGGCATGAGTCCGAGGAAGGGTTGAGAAGAATGAGATGGTGGGGGAGAGGACGCAGCCGCCCCACCCGGAGAAAGCGTCTCGCTGAACAGGGGAGGGCAGGGCACGAAGGAGAGGTCGAGGGATCGGTTGCAGGGAATGAGAGAAAGCGAGGAGAGGGAGGACACGCCCGTGCCTTCAGGCACCACACCTACCGTCAACGCGGGCATCCACAGCCGGCCAGGAATGGCCCCTCCGAGATCTTTTACCTTAATCCAAATTCCTCACCCTCTCATTCAACGTTGCCATTTCATCTCTCTCTCTCTCTCTCTCTCTCTCTCTCTCATGTTCGACGTTCGAATCCCATTGCGTCTTTAAGCAGCGAATAGACGCAGGGAGATGACTCGTATGGGAATCCTATAGGCAGGTCAAATTTTAAAAGTAGGTATCATTATTTTAGTTCGCTATCGAACAAGGCCGGATTCGACATTTCTATGAAGCAGCCGCCGTTCTTGTTGCTATTCTAGATCGAGATCGAATATTTCGACCAAATCGTTCGGCTCGGACTAAAAAACATTGCACTAGATATTATTTGCTTCAAGTAGTATTAAAAATAATTTAATAAATTACCGTTAATCTTCTTAAAGCTCGAGATGCGAGCTTATCTGAGCTTGTTTCAGCGTTGCTTCCACCGTTGCGATTCTGATAATAATTTTGAGCGTGTATACACGATAAACCTAGTCGATTTTTTATTCCATTCCATTGAAGTCAACCAGTTACGAATCATCTTGAATAGATCTGAATCTTGAAATTGACTATCCAAAAGTATCGATGCATCATATCGCTATGTAAATGGCGGCATTGCATCTTAGGGTTGCGTGATTTGAAGACACGGTACATATACAGGCAGCCCACCTCCATAGGCATGGGCAATACCGTCGCTATACGGGGGAAATGTACTTAATATTTTACATCGATTGAAGGGTCGATGCTGGACGCTCAGTGGAATAACTTAAAAAAACATTTAAGAAAGTATAGAACAAAAATTCTGCATGGGTTCTAATTCGTCTGGGATTAACTACGTGCTTTCCGATAGTTGATTTTCAACTTCTTAAAGAGGGCAGCACGATGGTAATGTAAGGGGAAGTGGGAAGGCCTGCTATTTGGTAATTTTAGTAAGCCCGAAGGAGGTGGATACGAAGCATTACGGGAACGATCAACGTTCAAGTAAAATATGTCGGCGGTTCTTTATTTCCCAGTTCAAGATGAGCCTCTTGCAAAAACCTGGTCTGGTTCTTGGCATACTCTTCGAGGGGAAATAATGTCCGCCATGAATGTATCCCTTGTGCTACATTTACAGTTACCGCCATTTATGATAATCGAACTTAAGCTTGAAACCAACTTTCTTTAAGAAGAGTAGAGGATCGACTGACAAAGATATGAAATACATCGTCTGCATGCTTCGACGCATGGCGAATGGAAAAGAAATTCACTAACGAAACACCTGTATTGTCTTGGAAAACCCAATAAAAAGCATGTTCAAATTCACTGTCACTTCCCAAGAATGAGAAGAATTCATTCAAATATCTAGTCAATAGGAACTTTCCGATGAAAATTTCTCATTTTAAGACGCGGATGACCTGCCCCACGGCGAGCGAGCGTGGGCGATAAAGTAAAGACCACTGATCTGAGGATGGGAAAAGGAGAGTGAGGTATATCCACTTAACTCTTCGAATTTCTTTGACAACAAAGATGCGATACACGCATCACTCTTTCGATACTCGATTGGAATTTTCTAGCTAGTTCTTTCTTTTCTGGTAATCCAAAACAACGGGAGCACATATTAATCAACGGCACCTTTAGGCGACGCGGAATACACAGTATAAAAGAGGAACGCAAGGATAAACAAGTGCTATAAATAATTGCAGTCACTTACTAGTGAAACAAATTTTTCGCCGCGATCGGATCTTTATTCATCCGATCCATCCCTGACGACAACAAAAAATATTTACATATAATTTAAGTAGAAATATTGAAACCAAAATCTGGTCTGAATCCTTTTTCATTACTCTAATTACAACATTACATACTCGTAGCGACATTAAAAAAACCTTCCGCCAGATGCATTGCGATTCATTGCTGGATAGATCAGAGACATACATCAGAAGGCTTTCTAGCAAGAGCACAGGGCAACTTCAATTATAATTTCAAATTCTCCATTTGAAGGCATTTGCACGAGCAAGGTCTAGGAACCATTTCCACGCCAGCCAAGTGCAATCCAAAAACAGAATCGGCTCAGAGGTCCTACTAGATTACCTTAAAGTGCAACGATGGCAACGCTAGGTTAACATCCATTTTCACCCTCCCTAATTTTAGTTTTGCTGCTATTATACAGTAATATTAATTGATATGACATACGTTGTCAGCTGTAACGAATAATGAAGATATAGAGGAAATCAAAACTTTGCAATTCCACATAAAATATTTATTCT
>LYUA01000429.1:1358561-1375312 GCA_002093875.1 Calopteryx splendens
GGGGGGGGGGGGGGGTCCACGCCGCCACGTCACAATCCCATCCGTCGGCGTCCCTCGGGAGGTGCAGCGGCGAGAGTGGCCTCCTCACACGTTCTTCCCTCACGCATCAATGAAACTCAAACGACAAAAGTGCAATCTTTTCCCGCAATACTTTACTTGCGTGAGCCATTCTCGCTTTGTTTTCCTATTTCTTCTATGCGATTAATCACTTGCTGTGCAAAGCCAATTACAGTTTCTTTTTATAGTATTTTAACATTTCGTTCGTCGGCTGTAAAATACCATTTGGAAGTTACGGTCTGTATGAGCATCCACGACGGCCACAGGGCGCACTCGTAGACATTTTCACAATAGAAGGGGGTCGTTGATTTTCTAGAAAGAGCGCCGCCTCATCCGAGTTGTAATGGACGAGTTTTGTCTGCGCTTACGTTGTCATTTTATAAAATGTTTTTCATGTCTTGCATCTTCCATCGTTTCCTCGTGCAGCTCCATAGGGCAGTACCACCGAGAGGTTTCTTTTACGAATAAAATACAACTCGCTGGTGGTACTAAAACCCATTACTACGAACACGATTCCGTATTATTTAGGAGCGACGAAGGGGATTTGAAAAATAACGACCGAAAGAAAACCGACGCCTAAAAGCGAAATATGAAAGAAAACTATCTTTTAATTTTGCACCACTCAAGGAAAAGTATCGTGTTTCAATTTTCATTACCTTCGAGGAGGGTAATATACAAATCCATGTTGAATATCATTGGAAAATCAGTAAATAAAGAGATGCTGGTGGAATGGAAATGAAATGGCGAGAAGGAATAAAAATTTTGGCATGCTTCAAGAAATTAAAATCATTCAATGGTAGTATTAGCCTCGTTCCATTTTAACTGATAAACTCGTGAACCTTAAATTTCCCTCTTTCTTAATCGGGTTTCCCAATTATGTAACTTACAATGGCAACACTAGCGGGCGGAAAATGAATTGAAACAGATGGTTACTCGATTACGCCGGGATGGGGAGTCCCCGAACGCCTCGGCGGACCTTGACTCCCACGGATAATTTCAACTAAGTCGGGTAACGGTCCCTAACGCTCCATTTCGCGGAGCCAATTGACAAGAACTAACAGGGGGACGCCTGAAAACACTCCCACATGCTTAACTCCAACCTAAGGCTTGTGATTAGCGAACGATTCCGTACGCCCGGCCTCTACGCCAGGCGGGGGTGTCTCGATCGACGGCCTAGGACAGGTTCGCCCCGAGGGAGGGAGGGAAATGGATCGCAACCTTCCGCCAGTTGACTTTAGCACACACTCCCACTCCGAACCGCAGCGCACGAATGACCCCCTGAGATCGAAACGACCACGCCGAGGGATGGGTCCGTCTTTGGGAAGGTTTGGCAGGCCTCGCAAGCAGCAGCCCCTCGCCTCGTAAATCCTCCCCGCTCATCCGCCCACGGGAGTGCGCGGTGTATGATATCCACGGCGTCCTTCCCGATGGATTTCGATTGTAATCGGCGGGGGCGATGACCCTCCACAGTCACTCCGGGACGACGGCCGGCGGAGAGGGTGGATATCGGGACCCGCCCGCCCCGCGAGGAGGGAAAGAAACCCGTTCTCTCGGAGCACAGCCATGGCCTGCGGGGGCACACACAAATCGGAGCACGGGCCCACCAAAGAAATGAAAGAAAAAAATCCTGAGGGGGGAAAAAGTGGCCCTGCCGGTACTGACGCACGAGCAAAAATTACCATTCGCGGGTAGACGCGACGTTGCCAATCGACTTTGTTTCTCGAAAAAAAACAGCTCACATCGCATTTTTAAAACCAACAAAAATTAAACGAGTTCTTGCTCTTTGCCTTGTAACTAATTTCGCAAAACGGTGATAGGTTTTCACTTGGTTAGGCCATTTAATTGATGATTTACTATTCGTTAGTGCACAGAACTATTTAGTTACCTAAAATAACATATTTTTAGAGAATATTTTTACACCCACAAACTCATTATATTTTGAATGAGCACAAGGCATGACCACCTGGATTTCGAAAAAAAAATTGTAGTGAAAAGATTGGAACGCTAACTATATTCTATATCATGCGCAGCACAAAAAAATATCTCTCCATCAACAATATGTTTAAGGAAAATCTAATGTTAATCGCAACCGCCATTTTTGAATCGGGTAAACAACGAGTATGTGTGTTTACTTCGCCAAATATGTTTGACAGTCACACTCTTTGTTAGTGCACATGAATATTTACGTAGTTTTCATTAAAATATTTTTACAGCTGAGCTAACTACCCGTGCTAGGAAATTAAATATCCACACCTATCATGGAAAACGGATTCATTGATCACCAAATATTTCCACGCATTACTTCAGGGGAAAAACCAAACAGCCTTTAAACCGAAGATTGGTTTGAACACTGAGGGTATCTTAGGATTCCTGCTACCGAACCCTAAAATGTAGGTAGGTATGTGATTCACACATTCAGGGTTGAGCCCAACTTCTTTCCCAGGGATACGTACAATATTCCAGGAAGATAAAATACAAAAAAATACCGCTTTCTTTAGTATGGGTGTGCCCATAGGCATCGCTCGGATTCGAACCCGGGACTACCCAACCAGTCCCGAGCGCTCCATCTAATTCGCTGTCACTTCGCAATATTGATTTGAGTAAAGGGAGTTATCATCACGTTTCAAGATTGATGTTAACATTTTGCAGCTAAATAAAAACTGTCGCAGGTTATTATGAACAATCCATTGCATTTTAGAGATAATAAAACGCAAAAGTATCGACCTTCAATTTTGTTGGAGTCTACGAATAATTTGCACGTATTTATTGCCATTAGATTTGAGTGAGTGAATTTCAAACACATCTTCAAAATCTATCAGAGGCCGGGAAGAAAAAATGCACAGAATGGTTATCGGTTGCAAATTTTGCGTCGTACCTGATTAGCGAAGGACGGAGTTGCTGATTAATTTTCCATGCGACACTAAGGCAACTTTTTTTCACCCAAACCACAACAGTAGAGCTTTATATATGTTCCGACTGGATGAGCTGCTCCATTCTGGGGTCAACGTTTCAACCATAGAGGAATCAACCGAGGACGGAAACGGAGTTAGCCGGTCTCACAACGGAGCTGCCCATTCGTTCGGAACACCTTGAAGGCTGCGCTAGCAACAATTGCGAGAAAACATAAAATACATACATACGTCTCCACCTTGATATTACATCGAAACCGACTATTTGGAATGTCTTCCAAATTTGAAACAATGCGTATGGATTTTCAGTGGAGCAATTTGGTACCGACACTCGGTCGTTCCACATGCTAGAGAACGAAAGAGACCTGCTGTTTTCACCGTGCTAACTTCCTCCGCTTTCTGTGCGACGTGAGTCTCCCTACAGCGATTTGAACCCAACAGGGAGATTTTCAAAAGTTCTGCGCGGGACATTAATTTCAGTGAAAAAAGTACTAAGCCCTCAATTCGACTTTCTGTAAATTTTAAATTTGCCTGTGTCACACTTTTGACACTGTAACTAACACATTGTACCTTCATTGTTACTCTAACGGCTGTTAACCGGACCCTCCCTGTCCTCGTGGCCGCGAGCAAGATGTGGACGTAGGGTGTGACCCCTTAGCGATACCCTCATATACCGACGCGTACCAGGTCATTCCATAAACGCTTTCGGTCACTCTTAAAACTTTTCACTAACAATAAGCTATATATTACACGAGCATCAGCTGTTCAACTACGGCTAATCAAAGTAAGGTCTTTGCACGATTAAAAATCACACCGTATGAGTAAACATACCTTCAATATGGGAGCATACGGAAATTTTCTTTAATGAAAATGAGGTATTAAGCTTGCACACGATAAAGTGAGGCGCTCAAAAAAAAAAGCACGCCACCTCGAGTGAGATAATGAAAACCGAGAAGAGGAAGGAATGGACACGATGGATTGCATAAGAGGTGGTAAGTGCGTGTGTAAACAATTAGATAATGGAGAGGTCCGATATGAAAAGAGGACACTTTTCCTGAGCGTAAAGCATAGGCAGGGAAGGAGGAGACTTTATCCACTCTTTTCTCCATTGCCGAGATGGTGTCTACCCGACCAATCACAGGAGTTGGGACTGAAAGGGACCTTAAATTCAAAACAAAAAAGACGAAAAGCACGAATTTCGCTGGCTCTGGGAGGATTGGGGTGAACAGAAAATTTAAATGCGTAGAAAATAATAAATGTGTAATTAGTATATTATATTGTTATTAATAATGCATTCCATCCGTTGATACACTTTTAAAAAAAATATGGCTATGGGAGGACCCGAAGTTGTACCCACCGAAATTCATGCTTGAAAAAAATGGATATTTACCCCAAAGCATGCCATTGACTGACATATTCTACGTCATAAAAAGTAGGTTATGCGGAACAGTGAACATTACTCAATCGAATGCTGGCCAAAAAATTTTTAACTACGTTTTAACCCGTTGCCCGAACATGAAATTACAGATCCATGGACGTCTGGAGTTTCGCTGGACAAAAATAAAGGGATAAATTCTGTATACGACACAAAATTAAACGCTTATTTTGTAGTCAATTCACTTTCCATTATGATATGATTGTCATTGAAATCCGTGAAATGATATAAAACCAAAACTCCTAATAAAGAACAAAGTCAAGACCACCATACATTAGTAGGCCGCGAAGTTTCATAAGCGTAGTACAACTAGCAGGAAAAATGTGTAACAATTGAAATATTGGATGGAGAGACTACGAAAAGAAAGAGATTTTGTAGCGTTACAGGCGTTAAAGAAGAGTTAGCATTTAACGTAACGACAACTTCAGAAGTATATACCGAGTGCGATGTCTTTAAATACCTGATTTTAAGGCAAACTGCAGTTCCCCACACGTAATACCTAATTAAATAATATTGCCACATTGTTATGGAGTTCAATATAATTTATTACATAACACACATAAACAAAGAGTTCCAAAGGTTTGAAGAGTAATTATCACTAACGAGTAGTTATCACTAACATGCATTTTTTCATTCCAGCAAAGAAAAAAACGCGCACCGTTAAATCTCATGCAAACAAGGTCAATGCCCCGTACCGCTAGAAAATGCAATCCGCGAGTCCAAGGATCAACCGCAGGTACGCTTCATTTTAATTAACAAGAAATTGATTAAAATACGCATTACAGAACGTGAAACCACAATAATGATCAATGGTCATTTGACCAGGATACAGGAGAAACTATTCTGGGGAAATTAAACACGCTTGTAAGCAGTCACCCCCATCCCCAACACGCTGTAAGCCTATCCAAGACAAGCGAATAGGCTCCCATTGGAGCAAAACAATTCCACTGCAAGGAAGTGGAAAAGGGCTTCCGCTGTTCATTTGGTTGCTCATTTGAAGGAATATTTTTCGCGTCGCTCCATCCAATAACTCAAGCATTTCACACGTCTTCACTAGCTCAAGCACAAATGAGTTTCACTTTCCGATTCACATTTATGCTTTCCTCCTCTTCCATATTTAGAGCAAACGCAGGACCACAAAAAAGCTAAACACTGAGAATTGATTTTTGACAATGACGTGTGCGGTACCAGGTTCGCAATTAGCAAACATCTCTAATATCGAATTGGGGCACTTTCGAAGTAAGCCGTGACTACGAATGGGGAATCGCATACCAACTCTCTTATGTATACGTGAATTTTCCCACGAATTAACCGGTGAAAGTTAGCGGGCACAAACGCGTCAGCACAAAATATTTTTCGTGGCTTCTTCTCTTTTCTCTTCGATACAACTCTTGTGGTGATCGTACACAATTTTACGGCGATTCGGGAACCGAAGGAATTCCACACTACAGCATAAAACTAACGGTTTAAAACTTTCAGGTGCTTAGATTTTTAAATTTAATGAAACCGTGGCAATGAGCATCATCCCCGGGAATCTCGGATCACCGAATTACATACCTCGTGATTCAAAAAGAGCAAAAATGCTGATTACTCGAATCCTGACGATTAATTTCCCCTTCGAAGACGGCGCACGGTAATGACCTGGCACAAATGTCACTGTTGACGCGTTACGTACCCTGTATGGTTCGACATGGAGTGAATACACAGGATTATTTCGAAAAAATTTTCAGTTAAACATCCTGTGTATAGCCTGAATGATATAGGAGCACCAAAGTTACACTGTTTGAAATAACTACCGAAAAAAAGGTTCGTTTTGCAGCAAGTTTAAGTTTGAAGTTCTCAAAAAAAAATTCCACATGGAAATAGTCACTCCAACTACGGTCAAAATAAATTTGGAGTTTCAACAGTTTTATTAGCTCGCAACTCGAAAATCTCTATACTTATGTCGTAATGTAATATAATATAAATCCCCAAGATTGCCAGGCGAAGATTTAAAAAAATCTAAACACAAAACAGAAAATATCTCAAAATTAACATTTTATAAAGTTTTTCATCGACGAACTTTAACAGAGTAGTGTGCGATATCACGCCACCACCCTTCAAAGAAGCTCCAACTTTATGGCGAAGCAATCGCCAGCTCCGCCTAGGAAATTCCTTCACGTCTAACGCCGATGTTGCCAATCATTTTCCTTAACTAACTGCTAGTGGTTCTAGTCATCACCATCGAAGAATATGGAAAGTTGCCGGGCTGATGGATCTGCCCATCCGAGTCCTATACTCTGTAATAAGAATAAAGGGGGAAACAGACGGGAATCTGTGGCAAATACTTGACAATCACCTATCTAGGCCACAAAAATAACGAACTAAAAGTGAAAAAACACTGATAACAAACAGATGCGTCACTAAAGCGGCTCTTTTATATATTAAGAGGCTAAGGGCTACCGAAAACAAGTCTTTGAAACGATTTGAAAATGGGTTCTATTCAATCGTGCCTCCGAAGTGAAAAATTGAACATCTTTTATGGCTTGCCTTTTGCCTAATAAGGTCCATTATATCAAGGCCCTGACACAAGAGAATGGGACGCCTTGAGTCTAGCCTATAGTGTGCAGCTAAAGCAACATTTTAACGGCATCAAAGTACGTTCTTGATTACCGGACACAACATTCTCTTTCAGCTGTGGCGGCATTTATCCTCTGCACTATGAATTGATAACGACATCGAAGCAATAAATAATTTCGTCAGATATTAGCAAAATTTTCCACAGTCAAATATACTCCACTTCCTCGAAATATGTAGGTCAAATATTAAAAGGAAGACCACGACAGAGGGTCCATGCCTTTTCTGTGGAGCCACCAAATGCTTCTTTACCAGAACTTCAGCGAGAATGAAAACTTTTTGCCGGGTCGAGAGATAAAGGAATTTCTGTTGGGATGCAGTTCTACATGAAACAAATGCGATGGTCGTTTCATTTTTGATTTACTTCTAGTTTTTAATCGTGTAAATAAAAACTGTTTTTAAAATCAGCCGTTCTCAAGTGTTTTTATACGAGCAGTATACCGATTTCCGAAAGCTTTTTCCATATGGCCACGATATTACACACGCACCTTAATATTTGTTTTGCGAAAAGATGACGGACTTTGTGCTGAGAGGAATGTGCAGCTAACCAAAACGATGGGAAGGAAACCGCGCCCGCGATTCCTTATCGACTTCGCTGATAAAAGCACCTTGCCAAGTTAAAAACCTCCCCTGAAGTAGCGACGGGGATCTGGTCTGTGGCGAGAATCTTAGCGACACTCCAGAAAGATAGCGTCGTCGTGTCAGCCCCAAGCTTGACCGTGACCCCCCACCCCCAGAAAATAGATAAACCGACACATATAACGCTAATGGAAAGCATTTATTCCTGCTGACGAATCGGAAAAAAATTCGACCTCGAGTTAATAGCGTGGCCTTTAATATATATATGTACAGGGTAATCACTTCACAATTTATGGCATGAAAAGACAGCTTATAATGGAAATGGAAACTAAATCTCTAAGCAACTCAGGTTCGTAACTGCAGACAATGGATTCAGTGGAGTGTGACTTTTGAGCAATAAAACGGAAAAGCGGATATGCGAAATCCTTGGGGTTCCGACGATTCTCCTACTTGATTAATGCCAGAAAATAATATGCACGACCTTTACACTCATATATTTCAGAGAAATATAAAAAGATAATTGCCCACTCTTAAAACACAAAATACAACCTTTTTTGACAAGCAACCAAAATTTAAGTAAGCATCTAGCAATTCACCAGGGAGAATGGCAACCAAAAGTAAGCACAACCAAGCATGATGATCTGATCTGGGATCAGATCTTAATGATCTGATAAATCTTCGTGAGACAGAATAAAAAATACAGCATTAAATATTGCAAAAAACAGTTGCTTACCAAAATTCATAGCGCAAAATATTCTACTAAAACAATGCTGAAAAGACTAACTTTCGTCTGATACCATGCAATAATCACGTCAAACTGATAAAATTACGGGAGTAATAAAATTCATATTATGATATAAATATTAAAATACAATTTATATAATAATGAACAATATAATTTTTGGCATATGTTGTTTAAAATAAAATTGGTTGAAGAATAAAGAAGAATTGTATAAAAGGGATACATGGTCAAATAACGCCACTGATGACACCACTTACCAATCGCAAACTTCGCTTCCGAAAATTGCTTCGACAGCATATTCTTCCCTAGGCTTTCCGTAACTATGTGCTTTCGCCCCGACTGGTAATAAAATACTTGCCCTTCCAGCATATCTCAAACCACTACGCTTGGGATAAGGAGTCCAGTCTGAATGATACACGAAGATTGTTTGAAAGTCTTGTACGCAATCTTTGTGTACGTAAGAGTTACCATCGGACATTTCCTGATTATCCTATGACGCTTTCTTCGCTAACGATAATTTCTGCAACGCAATCGCGCGATATTCGCAACGTATTTTTCCATAGTAATGCAAATAATGCAGATTTTGGACGGCACGAAGTGTGGTAGGAAGCATGAGAGGATGAAGATGACAAATAATGCGAAGGTCTATACGTTCTGCAGAAGTTCTTCAGAGGTGTCCAACGATGCCGAACAGTATACAGGGACGGTCTACAACCTAATTCTTCACGGTAGACTACCTTTAATAACAGAAAGCATTCTCGCTGTGGCAGAGTTCAACAGACGAGGTTGAAAGACTGTAGCCATGAGCGCACTTCGACGTTAGCCACGTGTCGTACTGCTTTATTAAACAGGTTTGGCCCTCGGGTCTACACACTTTCAAGTTGAAAGTACTACGAATTAATCGATGGCAACTACCATATTCAATGTTTCCAAAAAAGATTTAGAAGGCTTAAAGTGCCAGTATGAAGAAGCATTATCGAAATGTTCACAAAAAACTACCGTTTCAAGTAACTAAAGAAAGAATAATTCTAACTCTCATGTTACACTTTTAGTGGAGAACAGTATAACGTTAATGCAATCTGACCCTTTCACTTTCCGAATATAAAAATGAACGATAGATGCACGTACTTCAAGTGATTTTTTGAACCATTCCGAAGAATCGGACAAGAAATCACTTGCACTTCTCGACCAAAACAATCAACACACTAAATCACGGCAAAGGAGAAAAGAATGCGACCGGGTGCTTAAAGACGCCTTGTAAACAGCTTTCCTTTAACTCGAACGCAATCTCAACACACATAGACCTTAGGGGATTAGAAGCTTCAAAACAGAATAAGGAGAGGAACTTTCCTTTGACAAACAATTTTTGACATTTTTCAACAGACGGGGAAAGCAAGTCAAAAAGCAGATGGCTACGTTATGATACTGTAAATGGGAAAGGAAGAGAAGCCATTTAAAAGGTGTCTCCTACACTGTCCCATACAAATATTTCGTCCCCCTGGCCACAAGGCATGAATTTCACACGCCGTGGCGTTAGTACGAGGTGAGCTTAAACCACCAAATAAGGTACCAAACCTTCCTTCGGATTGACGATTGCCCTGTGGTACTTCATTGAGGTATGTGACAGCAACATCATATTCTATTCGAAGGCCTCGGAAAAGTGTAGTATAAATCGTTCTTCCTTCTACCATCCACTACTCAGTCGGTCAAAATATTAATTCTATGAAAAACTACTGGATGTTTGGTTTGATTATTCTTTTCGGGGTACCTCTAACTAATATTTGGCATTAATCACCATTTGACATTAACCAAGAATAATCGGAATTAACACCCGGTTTGACATTTGGTGAAAACAGAGCGAATATACTTTAAATTAAGGACTCGCTACTTTTTGATCGAGAGAAATGACCGTCGAAAAGCTCGCCAACTATTAACCCTAAGGTTTGATTTTAATCCCATGGCATGTCTCTGTAGTACATGCGAAGCCCAACCTCTTTTTTCGTTGTTCGGAGACGATGGGTCGGAAGAACCCCATACATAATTAATAGAAGCACCCGAAATTCCAACTGCCTAAAACTAATTAGAAAAATACGTGTAAAATGGCTTTAATAGGGTGGACAGTCAATATGTCTTTGAATCAGAACTGTAATTTCGATACAAGCAACTTCTACAAAGAAAATTAAAATCAATCCCTCAGATGATAACGAGGATCAACTCTGATACCAGATAAGAGAGCAACGCGAATGGGAAAGAAGGTACCTAAATCCGTTTGTGGCTTCTAATTCCACTTCTGGATACTGCCAATTTGCCAATTAGAACATTGAGGGATTATTTGTAAAAAAAATAAGCCATGCAAGTAGTTACGCATAAAACTGTTAAGTGTACGGATACTATACTGTAAAAAAATGTTTGGTTTTTATAATGTCTACGTTTTTTCTAAAGTCATTTGGTTCTGTTCCGGTGTGAGTGCGGCTTACCTGAGTTGATCTTTGGCGTATGATTGTTTACCCGTAAATCACCACGCAAAACTTTAGCGAATGTTTAATATATTGAATATTTTTTGTAAAGCATTACGATTCATAATAATTATAGCCAAATGAGTTTATACTCAACTAATACGATGCTTGTGAGGTACGAAATATTTAGAACTTGTAGGGTGTACAGCCACATGTAAAAGAGGTGAAAAACGGTACAGCAGCGATTCACACTAGCGGGCTTTTATACTATGGCGTCCACCCCGCTCATTCAGTGTGCCACGCCGACAAAATTCACGGGTTGACATGCACAAACCGATATTCAACCAGGCCTTTTGACATTGATTGAAACGACTGTTGGGCTAGAGAAAATCTCGCCTACCTACAATGCATTACGTTCGTTGTTTTATTAATCCACTGGGATCAAAATACATCCTAACGCTACGTAAGATATCAGAGTGACTTAGGTACACGTCATATAACATACCGACAAGCTATTTTACCGATACCAAAGAAATAAACTTTGATTAAAAACTGAATAAATATGTATGATGAGACTGAAGACGCTGAAATGTTTTAACACGCGAATCGCAAGATCGAAAGAAAAAATTATTTCTCAATACAGAACAAATCATTATTCTCGACTTATAAAACGCCTAGGGACAGATAATTCAATTGCGTACGCAAAGCTATTAAACCAGAAGAGCACAATAATGGCACCTCCTGGTACCTCGTAGTTCCTCCCACATTCTGTCGACGAAGCTCGAAATATGCTAATGGTATCAGCACAATGCACTTGAATTACGTTCATATTCTTCCTCCGTGCAATAAGAGCTGAAACATGACATCAGCCATCCGTGCTGAAAACGGCTGACGACTCGATGCTTACATACTGTACTTCCGCCGCCCAAAGAAACTCATTCTCCAACAAAACAGAAAGACCGCATAGCACGGAGAAGTGCACATTCAAATATGCAACGTTTCACTGCGCATAAGAATTTGTCATTATCGACATCAAAACTGTGAAAAAGAAGCATCATGAACGAAGGTAAATTCATCTTCCGGTCGAAAATGGTGAAATTTGGTTAAAGGGTCAACATTATTTAAAATAAAACTTTAAGGAATAGGTATATTGTTAAATAAGGCTTAATGCTTGTTTCATAAAAAAATATTTATTGATTAACGTAAATTAGGAAAAAAGCTCCATTGAAAGAACATTTTTCAAGTCCTAGGAGGAACATGGCTGAAAATCGGCATCTTAACAATCACTCTTCATTTGTAAATGTTTTCCACCTTTCATTAAAAAATTGTTATTATACACTCCAAAATTACTATGCATTTTAATTTGCGTCCGACATATAAGGCATAATATAATCAAAGTAATTTAAATATTTTAGGAATACCACAATACTGTTCTTCGAACAAGTCAACATCCATATATGACGAAATACCCGAAGACCATTAATTCAATTACGCAATGCTTTTACTTCAAGTGAATATTCCTTATTGGAATGCCTTTATTTTGTGAATTTCCACGTTAACTTTAACAACATTCAATTTTTTATATAAAAATCGATTCTTAAGAAGCATTGCATTACCAAAAAATTCGAATAATAGGTATATAGCATATTAACTCTATGACTTATTGTTTATTTAAGTTCAGAGTTTCAAGAGTATTAGTTACCACAGGACTTGATATTCATAATATTTATCGTGGTTAAGTGACAAAATTATTGGCATAGCTATGAAAAACATCATAGGAGGAAAAAAAATAAAAATGCAGAATGACTGTATGACGGGGATTCGAGCTGTTTATGCCATTACTGATTTTTAATGGCCGTTCAGAGTAAAGAAATTCCAGGGATCTCTAATTATCTAAAACAAAAAATGAAGTCGAAAAAGCTCACTTTGACACTCCAGGAGGGCTTTGCTCTTACCGCTTTGAATGGAGACGAAGGGGCCGTGCAGAATAGAACGGAATCATCTGGAGACTAGCCACGAAATTCTGGATCTCATTTCTACATACGTAACCAGAGGTATTGATTTTACCTAAGTGATCCACTCAGAAAAAAACCTCTCCGACAGCAACACATTCCTTTTGCAATGATCGAGGCCGTTCTTGAGATATTTTAAAATAATACTTAGAAGATTGCCACATCCAAAGTGATTTATAAACTCACTGGAGCTCTAAAGCCTATATCTTCCTAATAATATGTTAAAATATTTTAATTGCTATTTTAACGTTTTGAATTGAAATATTAGTCATTTAAATAAATGTGTTCCTATTACTTATTTTTCCACTTATTTAAATGCTAGTTCAATTTGTAAAACATTAATTCATCGGTCTCTCAAAGTAAGGTAAAACTTGTCTTCAAGAGTCCTAACTGCTTCATCTACACAACAAATACCCACGAGTAAACCCAAGGAAGCAAGTTGTAAAACACCAGCCGAGAAAATATTGAGTCTCCTCAGAGGAAGAAGGGACTAAGTGTGTTCGTAAAAGTATCACACTTTCCGTTGTGATGGCTCATTGCGCAAGGGAATAACGATATTTCCCACTAATTTGGTCTAACCTGCAGATGTAGCACTTGAGTTATAACCTCGACCTATTATTCAACTTCTGATAACTTTAATATTTCATCGAGTCTTCAAGTTCACCATTCACCCCACAACATTTATATTAGAAAACTATAGCGAAGATATTACTCCGGAATTTAAGACAGGATCCATTTTCATCCCAACAAACTCAAAACACCCTTCTATCACGACGGCGATTCTCCAGATCGCACGCTGGAGCTGGTGCAACAGTTGACCAAGCTAATGACAAAACTCCGGTGCATGAATGGCCAACTTGGGGAAGGAGTTATACGATGTGTGTTCGAAGAAAGAAGCCCATGAAAGGCACAGAAATGAATATCCCGAAGGCGTGCTTGAAGACCGTCGCGGGAGGAAGAAAAGTGGAGAAGACCTAGTAAAGGAGGACCTCAGATGGAATTAAAAAAACGGACCGTGGAATTTGCCAATACGAAAACGCGAAGAGAGGTATTCAGAAGAGAAAACGAGTAGGGGAGTAGCAATAAACCAATATTGGGATTTGCCGACCGATGATGAGAACCGGAGAAACGCGTACTCTCTCACCCCCTTGCTCCACGACGCCTTGAAAAGTAGACTACAGTTGAAATTTACCAAAGAAATGAAAGTTTCCGATGTCGGCCGATTCGGCCCGACTCCTCCCTTCCTTTCCCGGAGCATAAACGAGGTGGGCGTGCTCAGTGAACGACTTGAAAATGCCACGAGCTCTTTCACACACACAAACAAGCATGATTGCAACATCCCCGAGTACTCGGTGTGTCAAAGAGGAAGCAGTTTCCATTCACTTGGGCTCGCGGTCGCATTTTTGAGCGGCCGAGTGTGATCGCGGCGTGCGGAATGAGGAGGCGATAGGCCTGGCCACGCCTCGACTGTTTCAACGGCTGGAATCGACTCCCAACGAAATGCTCCAATCACATGCTTCGGAAGAACGAAAATGGTCACCACACATCGTTGACGGTGTCAAATCGAAAGGAAAGACGTACCTAATTGTCCGAGATGACGAAAATATTGACGAATTCAACAACGATAGAAGAAAATCCCCATAGCAGAGGTGTAGGGAATTTTTAGCAAGGACGGTAGCACCTTGGGGAAGTCGTCTCTACTTATGCAGAAGCGTCAGACCCTGATTCGCTGCCGTGAGTCATTCACTCCGATCGGCAAGATTCTTTCGGGGAAACTATAGACTGAATTTTATTAACTGGATGGTATTTAAAATAAAGCAGGTTAAGTGTTTTACTGTCACAAATTTATGGACATTTAGCAATACAAAAACTAGCTAACTGTACAAAAAATGACTATTCCTCAAGTGAAAGTCACGTCAACGTCTTGATACGATCTGCCGATAATTTTGAGAGCACATGCTCGCTTGCACAACACGAAAAAGTAGGCAATCCAACTGTGTTAAAGAACCAAACCCCTCTTAGATTTTGTCATTCGCATACTTTCTTGTTGAAAATCAGACTTGAGATACAGTTCGTGGAATACTTAAAAATTCTTACGAGAGCCTGCATGTGAATGCACACATTTATCAATACTATTACAATGAAGGACAGCAAGGGATTATGTTACTCTTACGATGCTAAATATGTATACTTATCAACGAGCCTACACGTGACGAACAACATTAGTCGGAGGAGATCTTTGTGTTTGAATTTTTAAACTTAAAATTTTGAAGTTATAAAGGATAAAATGCAAAATAAGAAAATCATGTCTCAGTAGACCCTCACTTTCGGTTTCCCGTTGAGAGCCAAAATTTAACAAAGAAAGGAATGCAACAGAAAACAAAATGGGGCTAGTACGGTGAGTACCGTGTCCGGCTGCTAACCCCAAGGTCGCGGGTGCAAGTCCCACCTCAAGCAACATGAGCTTACATGTAAACTGTAGTATGTTGGTATACCCCCTGAGAAACTCGACACAATGCCATGAGTAGCTTTTCGGGTTCCCACGGGCATATGAGCCACCAGAGATGTCCAGAAAGCAGGAATGGTCAAATCTCTAAAAAAAAAAAAGAACAAGACGAGGGGCCAGGATACGGATATGACCTTCTACATTTGATAATACAAAACACAGTTTCATTCTTCAAAACTGCTTATTTTTTAATTCCCCGCAATGCACTCATAATTTCGGAAAAATAAGCAATACCTGAACCGTGAATGGAGTCAATGACTAAAGTTTCCGCGGTTGCGGAAACACCGCAAGGGAGGAAAGGCGGGGGCGTCAGAAGGGGGATGGGGCATCGACCTTATTCCCCTTTTCCACGCAGAGATTGCCGGGGCCGACACCGAACATTATCATCATCGCCCCTTCGGTGATTCAATGGGGAAATCGCGCCGTGTTCCTCCAAAATAAAACAACCTTGGCCGCCGGGATGACCAACGAGCAGAGAGACAAACCGAGAGGTGAGGATGGGGTACCGGAAGGCTTGGGTGAGAAATGAAGGCTTCGGTGAGGCAGGGAACGAGATCGGGGGAGAGACGTCACCCAAGCCTCTCTGACAGTATTACTAATATTAGACACTCGACAAAACACTGCCAGGGGGGACGAAAATAAGCGGCCAATGCGCAGGCGTCACCGTGGGCGACATAAAAAAAAATTGACGCGGAAGGAGGCGGCAGATCGGACGCCCAAAAACGAAGTTGCCGGTCGTCCCGTCTAAAAGAAGGAAAGGAAGGAGATCAGGGCCGGATCTACTACCCGAGGAGCCATGTCACCGGGCGCCACATCGAAAGTAGGTCTCATTACCGCCTAGTGGACTGTTCTCCTAATCGTGCGGATCTCGATCCCATGGGGAGGCGAGGAATCACGTCGATGAAAGTGTCAGAGAATTGAGGGAAATAATTGAGGATAACTTACGACACGGGTCTGAGCTATGAAATACCAATTCTTACAGCACTTTACGAAATAGTTTGGTACTGAATGAGCACTTTTGTTTCGGTATTTTGCTAAACATCAAATCAAAGTGGTGGTTTAGTCTAGAATACCGCTCCTAATAAGTAATCACTTCTGGTGTTTTGAAGAAACAAGAACAGTTTTTTTTGTCAGGTGCATGATAAAATTTTACAAGTGAGGGATATTTTATTGCAAGCAATTAGGAAATATATCACATTTCGCAAAAATGTGTGATGCGCCAACATAAGCATGGAGTTGCTGCCACTAAAGGGTAGTTTTTCCCAGGACCCGGAAATAAATATTACCGCCCCTAGGTGTATGCCATACGACGACTCTTCTTCCACCCAGAACCTCAAAAAATCTCTAGCCGGCCTCCGTTCCGGTACACGAGGGACAGGGCTGATACAGAAAAAGAGGAAACAAATCTCGCGATATTCAATGCCCTTTCCTAAACATCC
>LYUA01000429.1:1452637-1464479 GCA_002093875.1 Calopteryx splendens
GTTTATCTTTATATATGTATAGTATTTTTCTATTTATTTACATGGCTTGGATGTGTTATATATTGTATTTATTCAATTCTTGTCTTTGACAAATAAAGAATTATTATAATAATTTCCTATAAGGCTCTTGTTTTTTGACACCCTGTTCTTTTACAAGGGCAAAAGTATTGAAAGTTGTACAAAGTGTGAGAGTTGGTTTACCAAGTAGGAGGAATATCCAGGCATTTCACCCATGCACTTCTATTTACAAATGCAAAGTTCACTGTACTGACTTCAAGTGGTTGCCGTAAGTGCTACGTATTTTGGATACGGTCACCGACTGCAGTGCCAAGCAGCTTGGCTAGAAGTCTATGTTCATGCACTTTATTCAATTTATCTCGGCCTCTTGGCAATGATACAGTGGCCACACTTTGGTCATATATGGTTATAGCCATATAGTGCATTTAGCCTCCCACATTGATAGGGATATCAAATCCTAATCTTAGTGTTCAATAGAGTGCATACTGTTGGCCTTGGTGGCAGTAGGGTGACATCCTCGCATGCCAATTCAGAGGTCATGGGTTTGAATCCTACCAATTTGGATATTCATCCACCACCTAGGGCATTGATGTGTGTGCATGCCTTTGTTATAAATTAAAACACATGTAATTGAGGTTATCTGTAAGTGTTAAATAAATTATTACTATTTCTCTTATTGCCTCTTCTTTAGGGTCAAGGAAGGCAAATTTATGAAGATGGAACTGTCTACATTGGAGAATGGTCACAAGGGAAACGTTGTGGGCATGGTCGCATTTGGTATACAAATGGTGACTTTTATGAGGGAGATTGGTACAATGACAAACCTCATGGATATGGAATCTTTGTGTATGGTGAATATATACAGAATGAGTCAAATGTCATTATTGCTATCTTAATCAAGCATGGTGCCCAGGAAATCCTAAAGATTTCTCATTCATTCACCAGGTCCTTAACTCAATGACACTTTTATAATTAAAACATTAGTAAATATTCTATCCCCAAGCCAACTATAAATATTGTAAGTAGTCTTGCATGTATAGCTATGTTTTGGATATCTAGTTCCTAAAAGCAATTACACATTATAGTGGATTTAAAAATACATATACACACCATTTTCCTATTACAAATACCTTCTTCAGCTCTAATAAAGTCACCACCATTTGTGATCCAAAATTGCTAACATATTCTTCCCTCCCTCCCAAGGGAATACAACCTTGAAATGGTTAAGGGCTTGCATGTTCTGATAACTCCTTGAGTTGTGCTGGTGGGAGCAATGATTATTGTTCCTGGTAGGCCCACTCATACTAGATAGGTTGAAGGGTAGGAGCAAGCTGAAAGATAGTCCATGCAGCAGTATCTGTTCTTGAGTGAACTGTTTGCAAAGGTGTTTGACCCCAGTGGCATGGTCACATAAAGTAATTGTTTCATTATAATGTACATATGGTAAACAATAGTGAGAAAGGCAACAGGATACCACCTCAAATATTTCTCACATAAAATCATGATGGACCAAACTTAATAAGGAATTCTATCAACTATGGGCCCCTAGTCCTAGACCACAGGAGCATGTGTTGTGACTGACAGCATGGGAGGCAAGGCCTTCACAGTTTCAATCACAAAATCCTTGCACAAAGGAATTGGAAGCACCAAAAAAGAGGGTAGCAACTGTCAGGACGATGTTGAGGACAGGAAAGCTAGAAAACATAAAGTAGGAAATGGAAAGAGGCAATATAGATACATCAGCACTGAGCAAAGAGAGATGGAAAGATAGCAAGGATAATTGGAGAAATAGCTAAAGAGTAGGTAATTACAGCTGAGGATAATAGAGGCAGCATGGGGTAGTAGTGATATAAAACAAAAAGGAAGAAGAGTAGAAAACATAGAGCAGGTGAGTGACAGATATTATCAATGGTGATTAAAGCTGATCTAATTAATATGGTTCTTGTTCAGGTCTGCTATGCAACAAATAGGTAATCATCAGAAGGAAGTAGTAGACAGAGTATATGATGAACTAGAGGAAGTGATTGCAGGTATTCATATGAGAGATGGGAGATTGGAACGTGGTGGTAGGTGAAGGGGGAGATGGGAGTGAGATAGGAGTTAGGTGTAGGAAAAAAGGAATGGGAAGAAAACAATTGTAGTTTGAAGGTGTAATGGCTTAATTATAACTATTATTTCATTTAAATAACATGACAAACTTAGGTACACATGGAGAATACCAGGATATTTAGGGGGATATCAATTGGACTAAATTATTGTTAGGCATATATGTACAATATTCATAAGTCTATGGACTTAGGAATATTATTTGGCATTGGTGGTATTTTTAAGTCTATAAACTTACAAATACCATCAATCATTTGCAGTTTCCTAGGAGTGTATGGGAACTCATAACATAATTTAGAGCTCATGAACTGTAATGTTAAATTTGAGAGGATAAAAAGGGAAGATGGATAACAAAATGGAATATAGAAGCTCTAACTGGTACAAAAAGACCCAGAAGGCAGTTAAAAAAATTCTGAGTTAGGACAAGGGGATGGATAACGAAGAAAAAAGGTGGGAACATCCCAAAAAAGGGATAATGAAATCCATATAGAAATTAATAGAAACAGTAAATAGGAAAAGGATGAGGAAGTCATGAATTATAGAAGAGATGATTAGGAAGACAGATGAGAAAAGGAAATGGAGAATGTACACAGTATGGAAAATAAAGTACAAAGAGCTAAATGATGTACCAAGGTGAGAAACTTAAAAGGGTAGAAGAAATGTGTTGGAAAGAGCAATTCAAGAATTTGAGGGCTTTACAGAACTAGAGTGATATTATTCTCTTATCAATTATTTTTTGTAGATAGTCTGGTTAATTAAGAGATTGTAAATAAGTTTCCAATCCCTCCAGTCTAACCCTTAATTATATAATACTTATATTAACTTTATCCATTTGATTCAATAGATGGCTTCCTTAACATTATCAAAACATAGAGATTATATATTTAAAACTACTTGCATACATTTGAAGTGAATTTCATGTTCATACTTTGTGCAAATTTTACTTGCTTGAATCATTTTCATTATAGCTAATGGATGCAGGTTTGAAGGAGAGTGGATGAATGGCTTAAAGCATGGGTATGGCCGTTTTTACCATCTATTGACAGGCCAACTTCAGGATGGCCTTTGGATTGAAGGTATCGGCAAATGTTCAGGGATCACAGACATTCCATACAGACAAAACACTCCAAGTCCAAGCCCATATCCTCTGCATAAGGTAAGACAATGACAAATATTTCAATTATTGATTTTTATGAAATTGCTACCATTCAGAGCTTGTTAGGCTCCTAATTGCTTGAGGCCAGGATTGATTGGCATTAGTTTCACTAAAGGAGATTGAAAACCAAGGAGGTATATAAAAATAAAAAGAGGATGCGCTAATCCATAAGCTTCATTTTTCGTTGAGCATTTTCAAAGATGTAAATCGTTGACACAAGAGTTGCAGTACATATTACATTACTGGCAAGTGCTACCAATGGCAATAAAATGATAGTGAGATTGATTGGTGACAAAATGCTACAAATTATATAGTTGTTTAACTAAATGTTTTTGTAGTGAATGCATTATTATTCATAGCTAAATGCACCATGAAGAGAGGTTCTGGATAAATTTTACTGCCCTCAAGGATAGATAATGAAATTTGATCTGGTATTTGGGGAAATCTCTATAGCTTGATGCTTTGTATTATAGGGTTAAAATTGTAGAAGATAAAATAAAAAGAATGAACTGCAGAATAAATGTATGAATTTATAAAAAGTTATAATGGTGTTCTGCAGCAACCCTTGCAAAATAATTATTTTTTTATGCAGGTACAAGTAAAAGGATTATGATACCTTCAGCCAACTTTACTTATTTATTCCCTTCTTACCACCTGTTTTTGATACCATTGTTACAAGCTGACTATCAACTACTACCAGCCCCTCTCCTGAGAAGAATTTGGGAATATTTACTGATTCAGTTTACAGTAAAAATACAACTGGAAAACAGACTATTTTTGCTCTTCTAACTTTTGGCACTCCCTAATTGCAAGTCATGAGACAAGGCCTCATTGGTATGACCCTTGGTTGTTAATAATGGAAACTTCAATGTTAAAAAAGCTACTTAATTACCTAAAACACTCAAATTATGGGAAGTGCCAAATATTAGGGATGTAATGTGTTAATATGCCATATCTAATGCTGAAACAGATACAAAAATTAATTAAGGGAGGAATTTTTTCATTAAAAGCCATTTTTCCACGTGGTTGGGGAATATTTTAACATTAAGCCAAATGTTCATCATTCCTTAGCTAATAAGTTGACTACTTATATGGTTTTTTTTGCATGCACGAGGTCTGGCTAAAAAGGATTCAACCTTTGGCCAGGGAAAAAATATTACTTATCTAATGGAGCTGGGACCCTAATCCCATTCACACTAGGTCCCTTGCCCCTCAATACCCTTAGCCCATTGATCCTTCTAAAGCTGGAAACGCTTCTGGAAGGCATATTTTGGAGTGGCCCTCAGCTCTGTCTATCTATTCTGCATTATCTCCTCTCTACTTTCCAATCTGGAGCTTCAAATTCAAAATTCAGGAGATCCAAATGTCCTCTACTATGTCAAGATGGAGTTGTTTCTGTTCCTGCATCAGCAGCTTGGGTACAAATATCACAGCCACTTGGTACATGTCCGATTTCTCCAGTAAAATTGCATTGCAAAATCTTTGCTGATCCCAACCTTTTCAGTGATTTCCCATACTGTCAAATGATGGTCTTCCATTATCAAATTTTCCACCTTCTTGACGAAAGCTGCACTGTGAGCTTTTTTGTCCTCCCAGTATTTTTTAATCGGTTGAACCAATTCTTTAATTGGGTTTCCCCATGGCATCGTCTCCAAACACCTGTAAAATCATACAAATTGTTTTAGGTTGGGAATCACTAACCTTCCGACAAAACTTGATACAGCGCCTCTGCTCTACACATTCTGTCACCTTGAGCAAACTGGAAATCTGGCAAACATGCACTACAGCACCTCACACAATGACTTCAAATCAGTGACTGACGCACACTGTGATGGTGCAAAAATTCAGTCATAGACATGAAGGTATCCACTTTTGGAAAGTGGTACTGCCTTACCGTTATGTCTTTGTGCATGAAAATTTAAGGTTGGATCCTTTTTAAACAGCTCTAGTATGGCAACTTGCTATTTTACAGCAAGAAAGGCTGTTCACATTCATTTATTTGAAGGGTATCAAAAGAATCCCCTTACATAATTTTGAATCCTCTCCTGAGCTTATTTAATATATTGAATGCTACAATCCATTTTCCTCAAATTTTTTTAGTTGGAGCTGGTAAACGGATTTGATGTGCAACATTCTGCAGAGGAACATGCCATCAACAATTTTGTGAACTCTTTAAATCCTGGAGGATCAAAAGTAAAGAATGATTGAGTTCTTCACATGTAACTTTATTGCTATCGAATTCATGGCTGGACTTACGTCCATGTACAGGTGGAAATATAAACCTTATCAACTTTTTTTATTTGGATACCTGCTTAAAAATTCAATAAACAAAATATGCATTTGAAATATAATTTGGAAAAAAACCACAAAATTTCCATAAAATTTACTTGATTATTCTTTATATCAAGGCTTTTTTTCAGCATAAATGATATAAAATAGGCATTTAAATAAAAATATCATATGATACATTTCTTTCACAGCTTTAAACACAATAGATGAAAGTTGCACACATTATCACAAATAAAAATTAACATCCCAATAATGAGTTATTTTTCATGTCTTAAGTTCATTCTTTAGATTGAATTACTGTTTACTTTTCATACACGTGAGATTACGCAAAAAGTCGGGGAAATAGACCAGGTGAACAGAAATTTCTTTTTGTATATATTAAAAACATTTTATGGGAACAAAATTACTACACTTTGCATAAAAGTATTGTCCAAAGATATAAAATAAAAATAAATTTTTAGTGTAACTATTCAAAGGTAAAAATAACAAATAAATAACAGTAACCACAGTGAAATGATCATATTTTGAGTTGATATAACTTTTTACAACAATATAAAGGGAAAATGGGAAGGAAATAAATACTACCAATAAATAGATGCATGAAAGGGAATATTGTCATTTTAGTTGATACAGAAAAGTGAGATTCAAATTTGGCACTTCATAAACAGGTTATCTTGCAATAATATAATTTATAAAATTCATGGCAACAGGAAAAATACTCTTCATCAAAAACAAGAAGCTAACAATTTTCATCATCTTCTAAAAATTGTATGTTATTTTTAAAGATGTACTTCAATAGGCTGTGATGTAGAATCATAATTATAAGGAAAATGTAATCTATACTACATATTTTAAGTGAATGAAATAGAAATAGGATTACAATGAATTATATGTTTTGTAAATATCAACAAATGTAAGTAAATGCATAACAATTTTAAATAAAAATTGTTAGCACAATAACATTATCACATTTTTGCTAACAACCTTACCAGTCACCACAGGCGACCCTTTATAATAAAGTATCCCATTCTCATTATTTTATGGCACACACAAAGAACAAGAACACATCAATTAGCCACATGTGAATTTCAAACAACATTAACATCCACAATGTGTTAACAAAACCCTTGCTCTTTTCCCTCCTATGATATTAATTGTAAAATCTAATAAAATTCAATGGGTGCTCTTACCCTTTGTACATTCTTCCATAAAAAAATCCTGCTAGTACTGACATGGCAAAACTTGTAGCGGGCCCAATCCCCATACAGGAAACTATATGCAGAGGTTCCAACGAGGAGCCCTCATGCAGTCACTGTTTAGTCCTCCAGAAGTGTTCTAGGTTCATTGCACCAGTTATGAGTGTATTATTTGTTGAATTTTTAACAATTCAAATCAAATGGCATTTAAGAATAAAATAATACATTATAACCTTCAAAGAGCTTAATTACTTCTCTTAATTGTCAGGTACATTATTTATGTGGTCTATTTAAAATGAGACATGCTGCTTTGAAAAAAAAAATATTTTTAAAAAATAATCCATTAAAGTGCATGCCTTGCAATAAAATGTTGTCAGTGGCACAAAATACTGTAGATACTTTGGTTTTTGGCAGAGAGAAATCAACAATTGCAAAAGAGAGTCTAATTTTTATATGCAATGCTAGATATTAAAAAAATTCCTTAAAAATAATTTATTCCCAAGCCATTGCTTAAATTTTACAAGGTAGGATTTTATTCCATAAAACACTCACCATGGAAAACCAAGAGCTAAATAGAATTTTAATCTACCCAATAATTATAATTGAGAACACACATGTTGAATGTGGAACAAAAAAAAGGAATAAATACTTTTAGGGAACAGTTAAAGGATTACAAATTAAGAATATCACAACCTTATACCAAAAATCTTTATCATAAATAAAAACAAAAGAAAGGTGGGTCAAAATAAAGCATGAATGAACATTAATCTATGATTGCACATAAAAATAATGAAAATAACCACAGAAACTATACATAAGTTTCTTCTGCTTCACCTTTTAAAGGGCTCATGAACTTTTAGAATATGGAGGACTCCTGCTGTCCAGTTCTTTGATAACTGTTCAAAAGGAATTCATTTTATAACTTGACAAGACATATCCTCTGCATCTGAATGCACTTGTCATACGGCATAGAAAACTTGTCTTTCAGCTCAATCCTCAGACTATTTGCACACCTCCACCAAGTAATCCTCCAAGACCATTGGTCCCTTGTCCACCTCCTCGTCCTTCTGTATCGCCTGCTTCAATGCGCTCCTTCAAGAGCTCCAGTTCCCTTAGACCATGGGCAGTAACCTCGTACTTGTGTGCTACCAGAGTACGATAAAAGTGCACTGCAAATGCCAGGAACACCACCAAAACTGGCACAAGAACTATACAGGCTGACCAAGCCGCAAACTTGGAAAAATCATAAAATTTCACCCAGCATAAAATTGCTATTTCACAGAGGAAGAGTAACAATCCCAAGAGAGTAGAAAAGGCCCATGCTGTTTCAATGTACCAATGCAGTCTCTCGTGGGGAGATTCATGAACAAGACTGATGGAATGCAAGTTGCAAACAGCATCGATGTTAGGTAATATGCACGTGCTGATCATCAATGCCAGCATGTGGACAGCTACCAACAGTGTTGTGCACACTGCAAACGCTATCAGCATTTCTGTCGGCACTTTTGTCTTTTCATTCAACTGAACTTCCACCATAGCAACCTGAAGAGGAAGATCAAATATGTAATGCATAGAACATGGCTATTAGTTGGTTGATGTGGAACAAAGAAATTAAATACAGACTACATATTTTATAAACAGGATTCTAAGAAGTGATGGAGCGAAATATGGATACATACAGGATTCCTTTGCATCTCTATGGGGTTTTATTTACTCACAATATATGCATATGCAAGAAACTGACCACACAAATCTGTTTGTCTCTGGCAAGAGTGACCATTCCTTGCCCTTTGCCTTCATATATCATGCCAAATTTTCAAGAACCTCTCAATGTTTCACAGGGCAGGGAAGAGGTGTTACCCAAAGAAGGAAGAATCTTTTCATAACCTTAAGGTGTTTAGGAGAAAAGGGCAAATGGTACCTACTTGCTACCTTGTGATGGACCAGATCCCACCACAATGCTACACACTGATAAGACACTGTGACTACTCAGTTTATGCCTGCAACTTCCTCTCAAAAAGTTGAAAGGATCAAAGCATAACTGGAATTAAAAAAGGTTATGCAAGTTTGCATTTCAAGTCCCTTAACATCCAGTGTTTGTATAAAAAAGGATTCAACTTATTGATACAATAACGTTGATTTGTGACGTGGTTGCCCTCTTGGAACACAGGCCATCCAAATACGAAATAAAAACTTTTTATGTTAAAGGTGTAAGCATCCTTTTCCATTGAAATCATGCTATATGTTGTGGAGTTGCAATATATTGCCACCCAAAGTGAATACAACCACTCTCAACCTAAAATGTTCTATTAAAAGTGTTTTGGTTTGTTATTGCACGATTGTGACCATAAATGATATTTCTATCATGATTTTGTGTCCACATACCCAAATTGAGATATCATGGAATTTTTACATATTCTAAATGATACTTTTGAAAAAATGTCTACTAATAAGTATTTTGACAGGATGGTGGTTGGAAACTTTAAAATTGATTTTATTACCACAAGGAAAGAGTTCACTACCCCTCTTTCATCCTACAATTTATCTGTAATCAATAGTAATGCACAAGTGTTTCTTCTCACAGTGAAACTCTCATTGAACATGCTATGTTCAAAGGCAATAACAGACTTTGAGCTCTCAGGCAGGAATATTCAAGTATGTACTCCTACTTTCTGGCCTCCCTGGAAGGAGGCTGTTTTGGTATGATGCCGAATGTCCAGAACAACTCTGAAATAGAGCATTTTGAAAACTTTTATGTAATTTTTGCTCCTGTGATAATAAAAATTTTTTTATACCCATAGGCGAGTTTAACAAAATAATTAATGAACTGAGGACTATGAAAGAGATTTTGCAAACACATGGAAATCTTATGATGGAATCAACATTTATTCATAATTCAAGCAGTGACACTAAGTATAGAGCTTCCTTGGTTTCCTTTGTAATTTTTGTCCTCCTGAACCCAATAGTTTTTCATTTATGATATCAGAAAGTTGAGAAAACTAACATTTATCATTTTTAACTACTTTGCATGATTTTCACTTGCCAAAGCCATTAGTAAAATTTACATCAATAATTATGTGTTGCGTGTGCAGTGCAAAATAAGGCTTTCAGAATATGTATTAATCTTTTTTCAATGCCATTATTGACCCCAAAAACATACTTTTTCAGTTCCATAATTTTGAATCTGGCAGTGTGCTAAACTGTTGCACAGTAAAATAACATTAAAACCTATCCATCTAAACGGTCACACTATTCAGCAGTGCCAACATGGAATATTCCCTATATTCCATTTCAAAAATATATAATCATATCCCCTGTCATATCAAAGAATTATTTTTGCAGATTTCTGTACAATCTAAAAAATAGATTTTGCAATAAAACGTATTATATTTAGAAGAATAGTTCTGTGATAAACTTATCCTTAATGCTTATATCAAATGTTCAAAACCTGTGACAAAACAGCATGTTCGTACGTGGATATTTCTAATTTTATGCATTCACCTGCTATTTGATGTGTTCCATGCCCCATGGACTTATGAAGAAATAAAAAATAATATTATTATATATTATGAAGAGTTTAAATTTGTAATGGTGAGCATGGAAACATCTGCATGAATGGAATTTTCAGTGGTTAATGAATATTAAACCATACAATCTGGTTAGCCTTAAATTGGGCAACTAGAAATTATGACAAAATAATATGCTGTAATTGCCTGTAAATAAAAGTGTCATCTTAAGTATAATAGATTTGTTTTGCTTCCCAAATCAAATTATATTGAGTCACAAAACCTTACCATTGCAAATCCAGAGAGTAAAGCGGAAGTCTTGCTTGATGCCTTTAACTTGGCACGACTAAGCTGCAACTTCCTCCAGGAAAGGTACCCGGGGGTATGAAGTCCATCACCTGCTTGAGACATCCTTACCTATAATAAACAATCTTTATCTTTACCATGGAAATTAACCAAATGTCAACCTTAATCAACAATGCTGAATTGGTTTAAAAAATTTCTAATATTTCTAGCCCAATTGGAGAAAATTTATTTTTAATAAGAAACTTAAAAATAAAATGAATTAATAGAAGAAAAAAGAATTTTATCATCAAGAGAAAAATAACCTATCAATTTTAAAATTGGCATAAGCTAATTCAGGTGAAAGAGAATTTTTTCTTGTGATCAAGAAAAAAAAGCATCTTACACAGCAATCAAATAAGATACATGTACAACCATAGCAAGAAAACTTCACTTTATGTCATATAATTAGTAATAACAAAAAGGAAAAAGTCACTCTAGCAAAACTTCAAATAGTCACACAGTGTCACAATGGTTTTATAAAATAATCAGGCATGTTATTTACATATATACTTGTGAACAGGGGAGTGGCCAGCCTAGCAATCCTGCATACCCACTCTAGAATTGAATTATACCCAGTGCAAGTTACCATGAAAATTCCTTCGTATCCACTGCACATTAAAACATGGAAAACCAATTGCCTCCCATGCGATTCCATCAGTCATCCATCCAGTTCATAATAAAACAGCTAAAAATAGTCGTGGTTGACAACAGGACAGGCCAGGTATGCCTTGGCTTGGCCATGCCACTGCTCATGAATGTTGTACATAATTTGTATCCATGAAGCTCAATGTAACATGGCCAATTCTACAAATATTTGTAATGGACAACTTATTAAATGATCAATGGCCAGTCACCTTAATGCAGTGAACACTCTACCAGCTGGGTATGTATTGGTAATTTATATTGATAAATTTGAATTAGTGGTTGGTACCAATAGAATTCTCTGCATTTCTCAGGACATAGGTACCAGTATAAACCACCAATTGAATAAATAATTTCTTAAATTTCAACTTACGGTTGAATTATACAGAATAATTTTAGGTCAATTTGACCATTTTTTTATGAAGTACCACTGCCTCTTGTTTTCAAGTCATAAATTTATTAAATTCAGCATTAATATATGAATTTTAATCAATAATAAATCAAATTTTCTATACCTCCTAACTCTGCTTTCTCCACCTCTCCATCTGTCAACTTTTTGGGACTACAACTAGCAAACACCTTAG
>LYUA01000429.1:1482079-1499441 GCA_002093875.1 Calopteryx splendens
GAGCTCAGCGCCTGGGAGGCGGTCCCTAGATAAGTACGCCGGAGTGAAAGGGTTAAGACATGGCTGGTACTTTAACTTTCTGAGATTATTGGTCTCTCAGTCTGTACTAAGATAAAACCATTCTTCAAGTCCAAAATTGGTTTGATGGAAAAGAGTTCATTTCACAATAATCCCGCTGATATGCAAAATTCAAACATTTATGGTAAGAGGGGGGGGAGGTTCTTTTTCAGCTGTGGCTTCTCAGAAAGATGGAGTAGTCATCAGATGAAAGAGCTTTGGTTTGGGGACACCTTGTCAGAACTAAGTATTACTCACTATGTAACATGGCTATTGCCTGGTATCCACCTCTATTTTAAGATGCAAGAGCAATTTTAATGAACTTGCTAATCATCATCACATGTGAATTAGTTCTGCTTTGGCTTACCAGTGAGGCTTTAGTACTTTTCCATCGACAAATATTCCAGCTCCACTGAGATAAATGATTTTACACCACCAGCATCCCTTCTGTTTTTAAGTATGATTGATAAGAAGTACAAGATAAATAGATACATTGATAAGGAGCACAAAAAATCCTCAGTAAGAGGCACTTCTTCTACACAGTAAGGAAAAACAAACAATTGAAATAGTTACAATTGTGATTCAGTAGCATTGCTTAACAGTATGCCCAAAACTATTCAACATGAAATTAAGAAAACAAGAATTTACATTCCTGAGTCAGGAAGAAAGAATTGTTGAAAAATTACATCTAACTATGCAAAGTCTGAATTTGGCTGATAGGACAGCCATTGAATGAATTTATTGGCCTAATAAGAGGAATGAGGTTAACATTAAAACTCATTATTGCAAATTTGAAGAACATATATCAGCAAAAATCATGTTCAAATCATGTTTCAATCAACTTTCAAACTTACCATGGAGCAAGCAGCATTCAAATTGTGAGATTGAATTTGCAAGAAAGTAACATTGTGACAGTTAACTGCATGAGAGAGGACTTCAAATATGCTGAACACCAGGGAAGTATTCATACATCTATTATACCTAAGCGCTAGATTCACATTATGTACTGAAATTTGATGAAAAATATGAATTCAGAAGCAAACAATTTGCTTGTTTTTTATTAAAACAGTAAATAAGCAATATCAAAAAAAGTAACCTAAAAATTAAATATTTACATACACACTTTTTCATTTTTTTAATTATATACATTATGCATATTTTATGGGATTTAATATATTCCCGCAGAAGAACTTTGATCAATTCGTAACATGCACATTGAACTCTAAGGAAATGCTCTGCTTTCTTCTCATAAATAATTTTCCATGCCATAAACAACTTTTTCCAAGGCAGGCAATGTAAAAATTATATAATTTGGAGTAAAATTGCAAAACTGCCTCCTTGGGACCAAGTCAAATTTCTGTTATTGGCAAGGACCTTTCTGTAGATATTTTAGTATTAGTATTTAATAAAGTATTTAGCAATATTCTGGGAAAATGTTTGTAAAAATTTAGATCCTTCTCTTGGCACCTAAATTTTTACATAAATATTCTTTATAAAGTATGTTTGCACTGCAATGACTACCAGTACTTCATACAAACAGGTTTTCAATTACTTGATGATGATTCACCAACACTTTTTTTACCTAAAACTGCACAGGATGAAATGACAAAACTTAAGGACTGACAAAGATGTTGTTTAATGCAAAACATTTAGCACACATCTTATCACCTGGGATATTTTTACTTTAACTATTTTATTCAAATAAAATTATCCCCTCATAACAATTCACAATAGATTAAATAAAATATAGATTCCAGAATGTTATATATACTAAATTTAAATATATAAATGATAGCACACACTATTATTATATGTTATTTTGAGAAAATCTGATCTAACAAAATAACAGAAACGATACCTACATAAGTAAAACTTCAGTCTTCTCTGCTAACTTTCTCCCCTATTACCTGGGCTTCGTAGAGCTTAGAGTCTCCAGATATATACCAATCTTTTGGCTTGTCACCAGAACACAAGAAATGTGGAACTTTATTGCATGGAACTTGTAGTACGTTCAGGGTGATCTCACTTAAAATGATGAACACATCTCATTCGGTAAGCCCTTTCAATACAGGAAGCCTAAATAATTAACTTTATTCCAAAATATCTTACGATTCCTTCATTTTATGATGATCTGGTTAACTGCAGACTTTTATGGCAGTTTGTTGATGCAGAGGTGGGTTTCAAGTTTAGCTAATCACAGAGCATTCTTTTTAATATTAATCTCATGCTTGAGCAAGAATCCTCAGGATCAATGTTATTGTTGCTGCAATCCTACCTTCTTATTTACAGGCAATCCCATGTCATGGACTGTCCAAGTAACAGTTTGCCGAACTTACAAATGGGCTCCCTGAACTTCCCTTATGAATAATTTGAAATTAAATTAATAATTCAGGAATCAGCTTCTTTAATCCATACAAACAGACCTGAATAGCATAAGCTGTTTGCTGGTGCAATATCTTCAGGCTAGCCCTAGTTTGGTTGCTTATAATGCTACTTAAGTAGAGCATTACTTTATTCTAAACTTTTTCAATCGATTTTGTGAGTCTGTGATTACTATTATGACCATGCCTTTATTACCTCACATGGACCATTATAGTATTTGTATTACTATGTTTCACTACTAAATACATTTGCACAATCCTTAGAGATCCAAGTTACATAGAAAAATTGACCAAAATATGTTCTTAGGAACAATCTCATTCACAATCAGGGGGGCACCCATACATACATACATCCCTTTTCAGCCATTGTATTTTTAGTCTGTTAGCTTTAGTGATCATTGTTGTTTATGTTTGCTGTCTCATTACTCTTTATTTTCCTGCTGTTGGCCATCATACCATTCACTTTCTACCCTAAAAGAATATGCGAGGAAGATGGAAACTAATGCCTTCGTTAAAATTGTTTTACTACTTTGCAATCCCTGCACTCTCTCAAATTAAGTGTTGGAAATAGGTAAGTTTCTTTCTTCACCACAAATATTACTTTAAATGAAGGTGAAAACATACCAAAACAATAACATTGACCAATTGAGTTAATGGTAAAAAATATAAAGGATGGAAAGGGTTATGCAGTAAGGTAATAGCATTGACATTTAGTCACAAAATTCTCCCTTAATGCAGTAAAAACTTAAATTTTAAAGTGTTTTTGTTACAAACATAATGCTGATATAGCTAAAAATAATGTAGATACACAATTACAAAAAGCTAAAGCATATAAGTTTCCAGTGGGTGCCGGTCAGCATATTGCCTAGTTGGCAAATCAAGAGGGGTTAGCTGGATAGCTATTCCAGCGGTGATGGGAGGTGGATTTCCTGTTTGTGTGTGTTATGGTCAACTGCCTCAATGCCCCCTCTTATAGTGCCGTTAAATCTAATAACATGGCTACTATTGGATTAAACCACATTGTGATAAATTCTTTACATATTCCAGGCAGAGCCAGGTATTACAAGTATATACATAGCTAAAGAGTAATCAACTGATTGACTAGACCGCATCTAACATTACTCAATAAAAATGTGTATATGATTGAAAAACAAACCTTTATTAATAAAATGTTTATGTTAAAAATATCAAATAGGGAAATGTCCATTTCAGCCCAATGGAAATGCAATAGAAATAAAAACACTTAGGTGCTGTTTGTGTATTTGACTGAATTATACTTTCATGTACAAATTTAAAATACCTTGTTAACTCAAGGCAACTTGACTTCAATTTGGAAATATACCATAGAAATTCTTCCTATAATGACATGCAAACATTCTACCAAGTAGTTGACAAATGAGACTCCATCAATGTGCTTTAGTCTTAATGCAAATTGGGTGCCAGTGTTAACGGTATGATGAAGTAGTATTAGTACATATATACATTTATATTCACCTAACCAATCCATAAGTATTAAATTGTACAGGCTTATTTTTAAATTAAACAACATTTTTGATATTATGGGTAACTAATTATTCAACCCACCTTATGAAGAGTTAAAAATTACAAATTACAGCATAAAATTTTATTTACTTTGAGTGTAGGAAAAAAGTTTTGCACAATGGATTAATGGAATGAAACATAAGAAAATGGCCAATCAGGACATTATTTACTTATATTACAAGAGTTAAGGGTGAAAAAAATTACAGTTGGACAAACGATGACCGACAAAGTTTAATTGACATAATTAGTTACTGCCTTTCAATTATTACTTCCACAAAGGATTTGAAAACCAATGAAGGAATTAACTATTAGCATTGCGCACATACCAACTAAAAATCAGCCTTCCCAAGGTGATGGCCAATCAGGCTCGGGAGTGATGAAGTCTTTTCAGGAGTGATCTGGCAACAATGTAAACATTTTAATGGTGCCCATGGAGGTAATACATGTGAAGTAAAAATAATAAGAGTTTGCAAGCAAAAAAATCCATAGAGGATGTGCTCATTATATACACTATTTACAAAATGGTATCTATGTGAGAAAATCATGAATAGAAGCTAAGAGAATCTAGTAAATGCTATTTAGTCGAGAGCATTTGCACTGTTCAGCAAAAGAACACTATAAAAGCCCAAAATATACAAAAAGGAATCAAATAAATAATAATCTCAAATTAAAATTCTTATATCTGAGGCAAATAGAGAGAGAGAGAGAAAGCTGCCAGGCAACAGAATAATGGAAAATAAAATTGTTGCTAAGGAACTCGTGATGTACAAAGGTAAGTAATTACATTTGGAAATCAATTGTACCTGATTATAAGGGAAAGGACTGTCGTTCCACACAAAATCGTTACCAATGGGGAAGTGGTGAATCACGTTTCCAGCAGGAGCGTACACAGAGCGCCGCCCAGAGCTTGCTGACCAGGTGGACATGAGAGCCTAAATGGTTTTTCAACAAAAAAATCACATCTAAGAATAATGAATTTGTGACAGTTATGTTTTACATTGTTAACTAAGATTATTGATATATTTTCTATGAGGGAACACCCACTATTAATATTAGGGGGAGGAGAGTTTGTCCTCAACCTGTGGTGCATTGATTTGGGAAGGGAGAGTCCAGGGCACATACCTTGTGGTCCCTAACCTTCTTATTGGATCAAGAAAATCTACAATACTCATTACCTCTGGACCATATGTTAGTGCCATTGGTGTTTGAAATCATATCCTTCCTAAAAATGACTTGATCTTTGGAAATTATGATGGCTAGTTAGTATTTCTCATAAATTCAAGATACAAGTGATAAATAATTTTAAAACAGAAAAAACCACAGTAATCAACCTAAAGGTTGATTTGATAGGCGAGGGTAGAGCTCACCCAATACTAAGCCTTACGGCATGTGAATTGAACACATCAGGGTATGGGGCACAGTTCCTTTCCCTGTGACACCTGGAGTTTCCCAAGATTCTCTGGGACCCAAAAAAATTACACAGCTTGGGTGAAGCTGAGGGTGTCCAGAGGTGCCACCCGGAATCGAACCCAGGCCCTCAAGTTAGTAGACCAGCACTCTACCCACTGGATGACCATACCCTATAATTTTAAGATATTAATATTTTTTTCCTCTTTCTGCAGTGTGTTTATGAGCAGTTAAGTTTACAATAAGTGTCTATAGTGAGTAAAAAAAAGGTTAGTTAAGGACATTAATATGGAGAGTGGCACCGTCTGGATCTGAAACGGGTCTTTGAGGAAAGAGGATAAGTGTAATTTAGAGACCGTGGAGATGTCAGTTTGGAGCGGAATGGAAAGAAAATAAGTTGGAAAGAGGAATACTAATGATGAAGTTTTAAATATAGTGAGAGAAAAGAGGAAGTTGCTGGGTGAAATTTGAAGAAGGCAGAATTTTAGGTAATCAGGGTAGAGGAAGGAAGGGAATAAGCTATTTGGACACCATGAATGCAGGCAGAAAGTATGAAGAACTGAAAGAGGAAATAATGTAGGGAAAACCATGAGGACGTTCACTCAATACGTGCTACATAACAGTTGCTAGGGCCCATCCAAAATCTATAAGTAGAGTACATAACTACTCTATAATTGAAATAACACTGGGACATTACATCATTCTTCCCATTATCCTTGTAAAAAATGATAGATGTGTTGTATAAGGACAATGGAAGGTTAATTACATAGTGAAGATAAAGAGTGAAATAATTTAACAAGTGGATGATTTTGTAAATCTTGTAGCGATGTTTGCGAAACATAGGAGGATAGATGAAGAGATTGAAAGAGGTGCAATTTTAGGCAGGAAAATTGTTGGTAGTATGTGGAGTACATAAAAAAAATAATGTGTTTAAGGCAGCAAAAATGGCAGTGTATAAAAATGAACTCTAACCCAACTTATTGTATGGGAGCCAATCATGGATGTGCCTAAATAAGCATAAATGTTGAATAAATATGGTGATACCCATTGAGAATGAATGAGAGTGGAATCTGAAAACAGACATGCATGAGGAGAGAAAATGGTTTGAGAGGTAGGGGTAGACTAAGAAAGTCATGGGTAAGCATGGTTAAAGAGAATTTCAATTCTAGGGATATTCAAAGTTTCAGGCACAGTAGAGCATGTGTAAAACAATCTATGACTGTGGAAGAGATGAAAGAAGTATAAAGGGTAGTATGGAAGAAATTACTAAAGAGAGAGAGTGACTTCTGTTTCATTAGATATCACCAGGCTTTTCGCGGCCATGCCTATCCCAATGGAGAACACCATGTAGGGTATGTATATGATATTGTATCATAAAATGAGTAATTAACAGCTCACAATAAATAAATCAGAATTTCTCATGTTAACCCTGCAGTAGGCAGGTGGGACACAGTTGTGTACCAGGGTGTTTATTTTGCAAGCCACTTTTCACACAGGCTTAGGGTAGGCGTCTATTTCAAAGGCTGCATATTATATAATCCTTGATCATTTCCTTCAACAAGAAATGGAAGACTGTGGCAGGATTAGGAGAAAATACAGCACAAACAGAAATGGACGACTAGGGACACAACTGTGGCCCAAGTGCTATTACTGCCAAGATAAAAGCCATAATCAATATCAACACTTAACTGAACATTTCCTACTGACACAGCACACACAACAATACAAGGCATAAGTAATGAATCTGCACCCACGATAAATACTAAAGACAGCAAAAAATTAATGTGTAATACTTAGAGTAAACATTTCAATATAGGGCATACTATTAGATGTAACATAAACATTCCTTTTTTATAGATGTGACAAGATAATTTGCCACTAGGACAGAGGTAAAAAAATCAATAAAAGCTGCTACTATAAACTCTTGATTTAATTGTTTAAAGTTCACTAAACAATGGCAGTTTTAGGGTAATCTGAAATTTCACCAAATGAAAATTCACTGCATTACATTCAAGAATTTAATAAAGAAAAAATCATCCCAAAAAATTATCCATGATGAATTTAAGTAAAATATTTTCTCACAACACTGCCATTGTGATGTATATTACGTTTTGTGCTATGATGAAAACATGTTATGCGTTGATGTATTTTTCCTATTTAATTATGTTCCTCCCACTGCGAAGGGGTATGACAGAAATTTGCAAATCATTGTAATAACTAATTCAATTGGATTAGAATAGCCTATAGTATTGTCTTGGTTAACACTATAACAAGGCTTATTAGAATGGTTAATATGGCCCTGGTGATTAAAGAACGTCTGAAATAAGAGCAAGGTTAAACGCTTATAATGGGTCATGTAAAATATAATGAATTCTGGAACAGAGGGCATGACGCATCACAAAAATAAGAACTATTCTGCAATACGTTACCACCCCTATTTATCTCACGAATCACATTTTACTGAAAAATCACTATCAATGACGTTCTCCATACTGCTCCTGTGAACTTTGACGAGTAACTTAGGCGTTGTTTTCATACCGTGTAAATTATAATTTACAAGTTGTCTACTTCCTGCTATTTGATTATGCAGACCTTAGGAATTATTTTCTTCGAATGGTGCAAAAATATTTGCATATCACTTTGAAAATTAATACTTCACTAACTTAGAGTCATACCTTCAACGCCATTTTAACTACACGTAAAAGAAAAGTTGCACAACATCATATAAATACGGAGACATTACGTGAAGAACGTTCCTTTCACTTTCATGACGCTCACTCAGACATAATACCATCCAATAGAACAATTTGTTTAAAAAATTCATTAGAATACGATTATATTATAAATTAATGTCAAATCATTCCAAATGAAATAAGTAAATTTCATAGTTATTTAAGTGACATCCGAAAACAGTAATTTCTTCCAAAGGTACTCCTACTACCGAGTTCCCGGTTAACAAATTTCAGTTACGTGTTCTCTTATTCACATAGTCCAATTCATGAATAATGTATACGATAATGTCATACATTTAAACCAGTGCAAATATTTTATAGCTTACTATAACACCAGTTCAAACGTACCACTAAAACCATAGCGACACGAATACGAAGTACATTAGCAGATAATATAGAATAATAATTAAAATTATTATCATCACTGCCAATCACACCCAGTGGTTAAACTCTTATTATATACTAAAATAAAGTTTATAGCTTACTTTTTTCTGTAACAAAAACAAAGCTGAGAAAATCTCCACCCATCAAACTGAACTTTGTACTAGCGACGAACTTTGCAGTACTCGGACAGTTCAAATATATTTATCCTTTTCAGAAAAAACTAAACACATTCAACAAAACATAGGCAAACATGAATATATCTACATCACTACTACACAAGTCCCGTCAACCCCAAACCCCTGCCAACGCATGACAACTTATCGCAGAATTGTCGCAGACAAATGAAGTAAGAATTTGGATATTGTACATCATTGAACCATTGTTATGGCAAGATGGGTTAAGTTGTGAAACCAGTGAAACAATAAGTTGCAGTATTATTTATAGCCATGAGGTAAATACTTCACCCTATTATGAAAAATTAACAATGCATTATGATTAGCTGAAACTTCGTGCATTACCATAGGGAATAGATTACCTTATTATTGTTATTAATCAACGTTGTGTATCGAAATTATGACCTCCCGTACTACAGGAGGAGGAAAGTAGGGGATAACACTTGGAATGACGAGAACCACGAGAACTGCCTAGCATTTGGTACTGTCAATAAAAAGGAGGATAATATGCACGCTTTTGTCAAATATAACTCGCGCAAATTTTACAGGAAAACTCAGCCCTACAGTTTAGTTAACACATTTACACTGAAATACTTAATGTTTACTTTGTATTTGGCGAATGATTGAATTGAGAAACGACTGCTTTAAAAAAAGTGTCGGCAAATTTCCAAAAACTGGGACTACACGGGGAAAGTTGCGAACGAACAAGGGTTCCCTGGGTCAACCTCCTTGATTTGATATTTCCAGAATTCCGGATGTTGCGTGAAAAACTACATGGAATTTTCGAATATAATAGAGCTATGAAATGACAACTAGGGAATATGAAATTTGCGTTCTAAGGCAAACTTTTCACGTATAATGGTAAGATCCAATTATTTTATCCTTGGTTCGACGGAGACGGTTAGGATATATCAGTCTCTAATCTTTGGATACATCTACATACTGACGGTAATGAATGTATCTAGTGTTGTTCAGTTCACGTGGTAGCGTCTCAAAAGGAGCTAAATAGGCGCAAGTACTCACCCCAATATGAAATTTCGACGCGGGAAGTTAAAGTTCATTTAGGGGCCTCCACAATGTGGAATGCGTGGAGTGAGAGCAGTAGACAAGATACGAAAGATTGCCAAGTGCTGCTTTAAGAATGGGTGTCGCCTTGGCAGCCACAAGGAAGGTCCAAAATACGGGATCTCGATCACTCTACTGCCCAGCAGCAATTTTCACCCAGGTAGCCGGGTGGCCCATTATGATTCGTACATATTTCCCGCTTTCGCCAGTTATGACAGAATCCCAGATTCGGCTTCGAGCACGGTCCACTTGTCCTTCAATATATTACAAAAATACTTGGCAATAATGCCGCCGAATGTAGAACGCAGTCAGTGGAAGCGGTGGTCTGCGAGCAAATATCTCGTATAGTATGGTTCATTGTCTAATTCTTTCGGATGCAAACACAATTTTTGGAAGCAGCCTTTAAAGAAAGAGTTTTATTCCAGCGAAAAATCCATTTGAATGTTATATAGTAAAGAAATTAAAAACCGAGAATAGGGATCTCAGCATCGAGGATAGTGTTACGTAAAAAAATAAGTAACTTGATCAATTTTATTTACGCTTGAATCTGGACGGCTAGGATTTCTCTGAGGTCAGAAGTCGAAACTATTTGAGTATCCGTCCAGAATTATTACACGTAAGATATATTCAAAGTTGGTGTGGTATCCCGGTGGAACACGCTCGTGGGGGTAGTTCATTCAGCTACTGGCCTAAGCTGGGGCCCACCAGTGAGAAATTCAGATGTGGTAGTGGATAGATTGATCAGCTGCTGATGGAGGGGTTCCGAGTTCAACTCCATGTGATGCCTCCGGATACACCTAGACAAATCCCTGTGATTTTCTGGGTAGGTGCCAGATCTTTGGAAACTATAGCAGGTTCAAGGAAAGTAAGTAACCCTCCCAACCATAATATATTATTTAAAACAACCAAGGCTTATCGTTAGTACAAGATGCACTCTAGTCTCACATAACAAACTGTGCCAACTCAAACCCTCATAAACAGTCAGTTTGGTTGATTACTTTGACTTGCTCTTGGTAGGGTTTAGTTCCACATGAGCTATACAAATCTCCTATTAAACTGGTCTTCAGGTGGTAGCCGATGAAGTGAGCCTTGTATGGATTTGCATTACAGCGTTCTTATCCACAATTATAAGGGCATAATCATTATTATAACAGGCTTGAGGTTTCTTCATTGATCTTGTCTTTCAGGAAGAGCCTGAGGGAGGAAATAGCGATCTCACTGTTGAGAATAGGCCATGGCTCCTCCACTCATGTCTTCACAAGGGAGAATATCCCACCACACTGAGGCTTGTGACATCCATTTATCCATCAGTCACATATTGACTGAGAGTGAAAAATAACAGTTTCAGCAAGGAATTAATGGGGATTCCAAAGCAATTTTTGGATACAATATCTTGGCCATAAACCTAATAACCCAAATCTTAACATACATGTAGGCTTTTGCATTCTTTTGTTTAGGCTTTATGCTACCTTACACATATAATGAAATGTAGCAAAAAATGAATAACATTTCAGTTAGAAAGAATCAAGCATGGTGCAAAATGACTTTATCTGTCAAAACACCATTGAACAAAGCACTAGTGCTACTGTGGATTCAAGACTCATCCATTGGATGGTATTATCGCTTGGATACATATGCACTAATGCATTGGATTTATGCCGTTCTAATAATAAATGATGTTATTATTTTTCAAAATCAAAGACTTTTGAATCATCCTAATATATCCACATTATAAAATTAACAATAAGAGGCATAATTATTTAGTAACTCCAGGCGTGCTTTCATGGAAGTGTCTGATATCCAATAATGAAAAAACTTGGTACTTTTCTACAAGAAATGTATTTACTTTGACCAGTTTCACCTTCATAAGGCACAATCTGGCAGAAAGGATATGGCACGCCTGGGTACCATATCCTTTATATTGTTCCTGCTTGTGATAGGATAGGTAAAAAAAAGCTTGATTTTATTAATGAATGATACAAACCATTTGAGATAACCTGTCTAATGTCATATGAGAGATACCCCCACTTCCTTCTTCACTTAATTCAAGTGAAAGAGGGGGTGGGGGAAGTTTGAGGGGTGTATCTACATTAGACATCCTGTGCAATGACTTTTTGTTTCAGATGGTTCCAATTTTAGAATGCTGACTATCTACAGGGCTTTTTTTTCTAACTCCGTGCAGTTTTCTACAGCAAACACATCTTCACTCCATCTCATTCTATATTAGGGTCCTTGTCTTGCTCAGCTTTCAAATCTTAGGTGGAATAAAATTCCTGGATTATTTTCTCAAATATGTGAAACTTCATCTCATTTTTGTTAACTTTGTGTTAAGTATTTTAAAAACAAAAATTTCACTTAAACCTTAACTATGCATATATTGTAGAATTTACATTCATTCGGGTAAATGGAAGTTAAAAAATTTACTCATTGCAAAGTATGCATCATAAAACTTCACAGACTAAGTTGCATTACCAAGGCAAATAACCAATGTAAACAAGCATGCATACTTGGGTAGAGGAGAGGAAACCAGCCTCACCTACTCAATTAACTCTTTTCCCTCTGGATTTATTTTCTCACACACCTCCCCTCCGATGACTCCCCTTTTATCCAAGATGAAATAGACCTATCATTTAAAAAAATACAAATTTTAATTGTAATCGAATTTGCCACTATAACTGAAATGTAATGGGATCAACATGAGACCATAGACATCTATTTAATTTAATTCATATAGAAGATTCCCAAGCAGCATTTTTTTTTTCAATCTGGGAGGAACATTCTTGGTATCTGTTTCAATCCGGAACGGTGGCTTCCATTCTCATTTTCCTTCGCTCCACTCCAGAGAGAGAGCCTGCCCATTTGCCTAACCCAATCTAGAGTGCAGCAGAGTAAAATGTTCTCAAGTCTCCTAATACCTTTCTTGTGGTTACCCAGACGAGAGCCATTGGTCCCATCAGAAGGTTGACGCTCAGTGTGTCTTCTTTAAATTTACATTTTTAATCATGGTTTCCTTTCCTCATCCTCCCCACACACTTTCTTCTCTCCTCACCTGAAGGTGGGAGCCACCACACCAAGGTTATGCATCTCTATTAGCATGGGAATACGTAATGGGAAAATGAAGCAACATGAGTGATAAATGTCATGGTTACCAGGGGTTACTTTATGGAAGTGATCCACGACTTCAAAAAAAATTCACACTTTCTGTTTCCATATAAAACTTTTTATTCCACCACCTAAATTTCAACGTGTCATCTTCAGGTTCAGGGACCTCAATTTTTTTAAAAACATGCAGCAGTTTTTTTTAAAACATGAGTGATAATTGCATACATACATGGAATACATCCACTTGGTGCCTTTATCATCATTAATATATGCTTGGGAATAATGTTTCATATTTGGAGATCTATGTCTTGTCTCCAGTTTTTTTTATTCATGGGAGAAAGGGAGAGGGGAGCTGGGGTGAGGCAAAATATTAGTGCATATTTCATCAGACTGGGGGTTAGGTGAGGCTGCAAAATGCTCACCCACAGCTTGTAAAATGACCTTGTCATCATCAGATACACATAAGTGACATTTAATTGGCTCACAAATAAAATAATTCTTTCAGTTTTTTCCATGTCCAACATGTCAAAATGAACCACATAGATATTTTACGTTTGCAAAAACCTGGTCCATGATGGCAAAGGAAAGGGGAAGTAAGTGTAGGAGATGGAGAAAATTTTTGGGGTATGGCTACGTTAGACATCATGTGCAGTGGGGACGATTTTGGTCTCCTAGTGAACTAGATCTGCCTGCACAGTAAACTACCACATTTATGGACACATAAAGTGCACCATAATTTTATGAAGGAAGTTTGAGTAAAAAATCTAAAAATTAAAATAAAAGACTTGGGACCTATAAATATTTTGATAATGCATTAATTTATTAATATTTGTAGCCCTTTCAAGGCTAATAATATAAGAGAAAGTGTATTCTTTGAATGATAAAAACGTACCTAGATATTGGATCTAGTATGCAAAAGAATACTTTCAAAAAGTAGGTAAGTTTAAATAAAAAAGTAGCATGCACATATAACAGCACGGATAGAATTTCAGCCCCAACTTTAAGGAAAAAATGTGCATGTTATAAGCCAATAAATATGGTACTTTTATCAGCCAGGCTATAGGGAATAGATACTAGAAGAAACCAGTTAAGGGCTGGTTGTGAGAAAATGGCCACGGCCTGATCTATCGGCCCATTTTGTTTATTCTGATTACTTTGCCTAAGTGAAAAAATAGACAGTAAACAAAGGATAATAAACAATAGAAAATTAACCCCAAATATATTACTAACATTGACATAAATACAAACTTCATTAATTAAGATTGTGCCAAAAATAATGTGAAAACAAGATTTTTTCTAACTTAATGGCATAGGCTTTTCCAGTTTTCGCACAGTATACCTGCAAGGAGCTGACAGAAAAAGGGCTAAGCTGAGCTCTACTTGAATATAAAATGGGATCTACAGTAGCTAACCACTATACTTCCATAGTTGGGTTAGTGTACAATAGTATCATTAACATGATCAACATTTTTTTCAATTTGTAAGGAGAAGATTCATTCTCATGATAAAATTCCGGATTCTCAAGGAACCTTACTCATTATTGAACTGTGATGAGCTTTTGTGAATTGCCTGTCATTAAATAGTGTTAAGCATCTCTACTGACTTTTTTCAACAAGTTAATTTAGCATTGAGTAGGTAATTTTCAGTAGTAGATAATTGTCTTGTAATCAGAAATGGACAATTTTTAAATATATTTTTGGGATCTCCTTATGCTCTAATTTTCAGTGTACATTTTTCCTCACACTACCTAAAGAATTCATCATTGTGCAAGGAATTAACTAAGAATAATCTTCCATTTTTAAATGGGTAAGTATCATTTAGCCTTATTAGCAGATTAAGTGAATTAAAATATTAAACAGTATACACTTTTTAATAAAAAGCTAGGTGATAACAGAAACTTTTAATTGCAAAAATAACAACTATACATTTCATTCAATACAACTCTAAAAATATATATGTCTATGAATCTTACACACGATGATTTTTCAGTCTTTTTGAAACACTTCTGTAGATTGCGAGTGACTTAATAAATAAATATTTATTGATCAAAAGAATTTATACTCGTATAAAAACAAAATGAGCAAATATGGTGGTACAATTTATGAGGAGTGGTACAATTCATGCCATTATTATCATATCTTTCAACCAAATTCCTTATTGTTACATCTATTTGAAGGTTGTTACTTATTACATATGTAGTTAAAATATTAATTGCCAAATTAATAATATTTCATTTCTGTGATTCCTAATTGTTAAAATACCACGGAAATGTCATGACCAGAAATTTATGAGCAGAATTCCTTTTAGCTACAAATTCTTTCATTGGGCAGACAACATCATATTCATCAAAAAAACCAACCCAGAAGACCCTCAGTATGATGATGTGACTTAAATCATACAGCTGATTAAGTGCCTATCATTTTATTTGATAATGAAAATAACCTTAAACAGTTTAGTTTACACACTGCATATTTTTCCTTATTATTATACAATCTGCCTCTTATGCAGGGTATTTTAGTATTCCACTTTCGAAAAGCAACTTACAGTACGTACATGCAAATAATCTTATACAGCCAATATAACAAACAAAAGATAAATTCACTGAATATAATCCCATTATTTCCTGAAGGCAGCCTACAATAGTTTCAATATGATTAGTTATATGATAGAAAAACAAAAATGTGTCATCCAATTGTACATGTTCTAGGTTTTGGCACAAAGTGGCCAATATGCCTAATAAAGGAGTCCCTTAGTTTCAAATTCATGCAAGGTACATAATCCAAAAAGTCTTCATAGACATTTAAAAAATAAAACATTTCACTAGAGATGAATTCTTTTCTACCCTGAAATGGTAAGTGGTAGCGTTTGCAATCATATATGAATGTACAATATAAGTTAGACTGATACGTTTTGAATTTGAGCTTTAACAAACATACATATCCAGTAAATCTGAATCAACTACGTACACGATTACTGAAAAAAAACTCAACTTGAAGTCATTCAGTTGCTGATTTAATAGAATATATTTACTTTTTCTTCATTGGAGGAATGCCCTTGAATTTTGCTATTATCTTATCAACAGACTCATTGAGCTCATCATAATGAGGATTCAATTCTGTTTGCAGGCGATCCATCCAAGAGGTGAGTTTAGGCCTATTGATCCGTGGGTCATAACCAGCCACTCCTATTGAGAGAAAAATCAAATCATATAATACATGTTAAGTATGATTTCTATATAATACATAGCTATCCACATATTTTATTAAAAAATGGATTCAAATACAAATGACTATGATATATTGCTGTGGCCTATGGGTACATGTGTGTGGAATATTAAGATTATAATTATCATGACTGTTGCAAGCCATATTTTCATGAACTGGGGACAAAATCATAGATCTTCATAATATGGACATTTAATTATTTTTTATGTCATAGATAAAGAGTATTCTATCATTATTTTCATATTTCAAAATATGAAATCGAATTTTATACTATTCCTGACACTAGCACGAATCATTGGAGCTGGGTGCCAAGATCTGAGATTGAAAAATTGTGAATCAGAGAAAAATGCATTATGGAGAGTGATGGAGACATGTGAAAAAGAGCCATGATTACACTCTGATGCCAGAGCTACAAGAGTCCACATATTCTTATGATTTTGTTTGATAGGTGAGGGTAGAGCTCATCCCAGACGTGGCCTAAACAAATCAACCTACAGGTTTATGACTGTGTGTTTTATAGCTTCAATATGGTGCACTTTTGAAATTGTTTCATGATCAGGCATTGCCAGGTTTTTTGGATTTTTTTATTATTATGACACTAGCATATTAAAAAAAAAACCTTTGGAAAGAAATTTATCACATTATTTATTAATGATATTTTTGAAAAATGAGATTGATTCTCAAGAATATTTTTTTCTAAAAATGCTTAAAATCCACTGGAATTTTAAGAAACACTAAGAATCATAAATGTTATCCTGCACATAAAATTAAATATTTTGGACAAACCTAGAAAAAGGAGAGAACGTGTGAATGAATTTTGTTGGCCACCAGGGTTTTGGAATGAGCTAATGAGATTCTCAAGATTTAGGAAGGCTAGGTAAAATAACAGAGTAGGAGGTGATAAATGATAAGAGGAAATTTGTAGGTATTTGAGCATTACATTAGACGGGATGTACACATTAAAAGAGTGTTGTAAGGTTCAGAAACCTGAAGTTAGATGAAAAAAAGGATTAGCATAGATTGGAGGCTACAGAGACAAGGTGGAGAGAGAATTGACTATATGAAAAATTTCCTAATGCCGTAAAGGGAGAGAGAAGGAGACTATGGTAACTATGGTTTGCGGAAAAAGGAGGGTGGTGTGATGAATTCAACAAAGAAAAATTGGGTGGAGGTGATTGATTGATAAAAAAATCAGAGTAATCAACCACAAGGTCGGTTTGGTAGGTGATGGTAGAACTCACCCAGTACTAAACCCAACTGCATGTGAAATTCACACATCAGGGTAGGGGGGCCAG
>LYUA01000429.1:1532956-1549257 GCA_002093875.1 Calopteryx splendens
ACTCGCGAGGATGTGGGGAAGGAAGAGAGAGAGAGAGAGTTCCCGGAGTGCGGGGCCGGAGGAGAGGGGGCCCGGGGGGAATGGGGGAGAGGAGGAGGGGTTGAAGAGGAATATGGATCAAAAGGGATGGAGTTAGGAGGGCCCCCGGAGATGCCAACTTTGAAAAATCCATAGGTAAGAAGGGGCGAACGAGTGCGGCGGGCGGTCCGTGGGGAAGTGGGAGGGGGGGAGGAAGGGAGGGGTGGAAGAGGAGCCAGGGCTTCTCTCATTTCATTAAAGTGGGATGCGTGACGTGGCGTCGGCGCATTTCAATCAATTTTTTTGACATGATCCAGATTTTTGAAAAGGAGGAATGGAGGACGGCGGGAAGGGAAGAGCGAGCCGCGTGATGAATTCCAGAGAAAGACTGTTTTCTTCATCGAGTAAATGACGCGCTCGAGTCGTGCGACCGAAAAAGAGCTGGCTCTCTCCGCTGTGGACTTGAAAATGCTGGGCGTGATATAAATATGGACAAATAATCAGCAACCGGCTCATTTAATCACATTTGATATCCTGCAGGAATTCGTATGTAGTCAATGGTTAACGATGTTACACTTTTAAGTTTTTTTTATAGAACTTGATTTCGGCGATTAGATTGGCTTTTTTTTGCGTATAAAACTTTGTTATAAATAAAAGTATTATCGCTCTTCTTAATTGTACAGTTTAAAAGTGGTTATTGAGAAACATTTACTGGTTATTTTTTCCTATTATTTAAAGAAACTGACAGTAACTGAAGTCAACCGCTAATGCGTATAAATGTGCGAAAAAATCCTTCGCCTGAACTGGGATTCGAACCCAGATCCCTCGATATTCTCGTAAACTTCTAAGTTTAAGAGGACGCCTGAGTGGCTTAACTGGCGGAAAAACTTGGCCGGGAATCGATAGATCCGGGTTCGAGTCCCAGTTCAGGCAAATGATTTGCATTGTGAATTTTTTCGCATATGTATTCGTATCATTTGTTATGCTCAGTGGTAAGAATTGTTTCTTTAACAGTTATGAGTGCTGCGTATAATGAAAATATTTGCAGCCTTCATCTATAATTTCTCCTTACAATATATACCTGATTCCTCTTTCCATCCCATGCTCTCACATAGCGTAATGCTGTGCATTCCATTCGCCAGGAAAGCCTTAGATCCTTCATTAAACAGTTGACATATCTAAGGGTGATAATGCTTTTTTTATGCGCTTCAGTCGGGAAACAGTAGAAGTTGATTTAGAGTGCTCTCAAGAGCCAAATGATTGACTGTAAATCAGACGATTGTTTTTATGGTAATATCCTGCCTGAAAGCACCCCGATAATGAATTATAATTGACTGTGAATTGCATTTTATAAATGTGTCGTACAAAGGCAAGTTCTTTAGTGTATTCAGTTTTAAGAATATGATAAGTTTGTCTTCTCAAGTAGCTGCGGTGAGATTTTAGGTTGTGAAATGGCTTTTGCGATATTTTATGATCATTTATTCGTTCATTAGCTCTTCAATCCAAAGATTTGTTAACTTCAGATCCCTTCTTTCCTTTTAAGTTATCTCTCGGCTTGCCGCTCTTTTTTGTTACGTCTTTATTTGGTTAACGATTTGTTTGGCTTTAGTCTTCCTCTAAGGACCTTTTCTTGTTTTCCCTCGCATTATGCTTCTATAATGTACATTAGTAATGTCTAACATCGATCGAAGCGTTGCCCATCCATTTGGTTCTCTTTCGTACTGTGCCCAATTTTGCCTTTTCCCCTGGTAATCTCCCGTGTGTTTCATCGTTTTAAATTTTCTCCATTTGATCTTAAGGATTCGCCTTCAGCATCAGGCTCCCATGGTACTATTTTACTCTGCTCTACTTTTACAATGGTGCATGTTCCTGATGCAGAGTGTGCCACGCGCCGCACGATTGTTAGTCCACGTGCTGCTTCCTTGCTTGGAACCCTATCCTCTTTGGGTAGTAGAGTAATTGCCCCTTCATCATGGATGCCTTCTGCTCTTGATGCCTTGCTAACGTCTTCTAGGCAAAAATTCCACTTTTTCCTTTTTTCTATCCTTGTAGTCCAATATCCTCCTTCAGCTTCTCTCTGCATAATAGGATTTTAGTTTCATTCTCTTTGGTTTCCCTACCATATCTCGGAAGTACTTGATTTATTGCGTTCAGGGATGCCTTCGGGGTCTTCCCTTTTCTGTGCGATGTCATCCGCGAAACGGGAGCTTGTTAACTCCTTCCCCACTAACCAAAATGTTATTCCGATTCTTTGGAGTTCTTTATTATGTCTATCTATTATTGTAAGTGTAAGTTGGGCACAGTTAATAATAGGTTACAATCTCGTCTTTCTTTTATTCGCTAGGGCCACCTAGGGACCACCTGCCGATTTTAATTTCTTCTTCTTTGTTGTTTTCTTTTCCTCCTATACTCTTTCATCCTTTATTTATCACGCTCTTTATTTTCATTCCGTCTTTCGTCCATAATGTGGGGTACTATTTCTTATAAACTTTAAAGATTATCCTTTCATCGTTGGAATCCATTCCGAGACTTGAAATTATTTTTGAGGGGAAATATATTATTTTATAGAGACGCTAATTCATTTTTAGGCGGTCGTATTTCTTTTTTAACTGTGCTACAATGCATTTAAATGTCTTTCATCTATAACACTGAAGGAAAATGTGGATGACGACCTTAAGAAAAGGAGTATACCTAACATTAGCGGAATTGGATTTCGTAGCCTAAGGGTTTCTCATCCCAAGCCTTCTTGAGAATGTTATCTCAACTCCGTTTTAGGAGTGTTTTTTGCTTTTCTGTGCTTTGGTGTATGAGACTGAGTTATCTTTAATTATCAGTGGGCTCTTATCTCGGTACACCACCTCCTTGTTCAGTTTTCGAAACATAATTTCGTCCGATGTTACTGTAAACTTGGTTTTGAGTTATTGGGAGTTTATCTTGTCCCGCAGAAATTAGAAATTTATGCTTTTAATTCTGCTGTGTGACGTATGGAGTGTACGTATTGTATATCCTGCAAAGTGACTAAAGTGTTCAAGTGGAAGAACGCCTGGTCGCCTGTGAAAATAGGTTTTTCAAAAGTTTACATAAAATGAATGCTATAATTAAGTAAAAGCTCTTAATTTGTGTTTAGCTCAAACTCTCCAATGTAGCTCAATACTTTCTGGCATCATGCTATAGTTACATATTTAAGATATTGCGAACTTGCTTGACACATTTTCCCAAAACCATATCGTAAAATTTTGTATTAATACGTTTTACCAGGCAGTTCAAGGTACCTTTCCAATTATCTCCACGTTTAACGTAAATTTAGTGTCATAGCGTAGTTGCCTCAAACTCTTTTATCCGTTAGTACACGCATACCACTTCCTCGATACAGTTACTAATTCATACCGGGTGTTTTCATTCAAGTATTTCTTTAAGGGAAAGGTTGAATTTGTTTTTTTGGAGTATGAGAAACAACTAAATTCTAATTAAAGATGAAGAGGAGGAGGGTTTATTTGGAAAACTTCTCCAAAGGTGAAGAGCTTAGGACAAAAATAATTCTAAGAGGAGTAAATAGCTGACGGATACGATAAAGGAGACCAGATAGATTGAAGAAACCATTTAATGCCACGACTAAATAATTGAGCGTGAAAAAGGCGCTAGGAATCTATGATATGCCTTCGCAGATAATTAAAAATGTGGGGAAAATTACTTCAACAAAGTCATACAAAATAATGTGCGCTATATACCTACTCCACGGGTAATATACCGATGGACTACCAGAAGGACGTATGTATTTGTTATTATTCGATAAATGGATAGAGTAGATAATTGCTAAAAAAATTGAAATAGCTAGCCTGAAAACTTATCTTGACAAAAATCATCTTCAATAAGATTCCTAGATGAAGGACATTCTTTTTTAGGGAAAGCAAGGGCACAAGGAAAGCTATTGTTACCCTTAGGCTTCTATTTGAAAGGATAATGGAACTTTCATCTCATTCATGGCATTGGTGGAGGCATTCAGTGATGTTGACTAAGACAAAATATTGCCTATTCTGAAAGATATGCTAGTGGCAGAAGAGGTGTAGACAGTTTAAATAAATATCAAATGGGTGAAATTAAATCTGGTCTGGTGTCAAAACTAAAGAATGGAGAAAGGCAAATATATACAAATTTTATTCGAGAAAGCAGCAAATGAAATTGAAGATAGTCAATTTATATATATCCACTGAGAAATAAGCAAGTTTCCTTAAGAAAAAGTAGTCTTAAGATGACGTTTTGCGGCAATAGAACAACTTATAACCCTGTCAAATACCCTGCCATCAACTTCAAAAGCTCGAAGAAGTGGAAGAGTGTTCGTTTTATACTTATGTTATGAAAAGCAGCATCGCCAACAAAGAAAAAAAAAGATTAGGGCTTACAGAATAAAAAAAGCCAGGAGGGCTTTTGCGAGAAGAAAAATCCTCTTCCAATATAGAATATAGCTCTATCAATAAGAAAACACTCCGTCTGAATATAATATGGAGCATTCTTCACTGTGGATGCGATGCAAGGGCGATTGTAAGGGCTTGGAAAGGAAGATTGAAAGAAACGGAAGTGTGGTGCTACGGGAGAGTGGATGAACGGATCGAGTGACTAAAAAAGAAATTCTACAGTATGTGGACAATTATATAAGCCTTTGGAAAATACTGAAAAGGCGTTAAAGTAAACACGTTGGGTGCAGTTTGAGGCTTGATAAATTGCTGAAGACATTTTTGCCAGCAAAGTATGCGGGAAGTGTTATAGAGGAAGACTGGGGATGTGATTCATGAAACAGGTAATGAAGAAAAGAACGCGGAGACATATGGACGCATGGAAGGATTAGCTGAAAGGAAAATCGTGTGTAGTTACATCAAACCAGTCTTTGGGTTAATTACCGTTGAATATGACGCAATTTTGTCGATAACATGTATTATACAGAATATGAAAATACCTCACGAATACTGGAATATCGGGGGTGTATATGCAAAAGATTAGTTTTCAGTAGTGCTCTATAAAACATTCTTTTTCGTATTTTTCGGTAGTAGTTTTTTAACGCTTAAAATATTCAAATCTCTTTAGTCATTAGGTGTTAAAAGTGTTTTTTTAAGGTTTTTATTTAAAATATAAATATATATGAATTTTATTTAAAATATGAATAAATGAATAAATTTGAATTCAAATATGAAGTTTTAGGTGCATAGATGTATGTTATCTATTATATTTTATGCATCGTTTCTTAAGCGGTTATCTGTCATGGCACGGATACACAGGTGATCAACAAATTGCGCATGAGTAATGTAAAACACGTGTATTATCGTGACTATTTTTTTACGATGTGCCCTGAGAATCTCCTCTCGTTATTTTTTGCCGTTGTTTTTAATTGCTTAGAAATGCAAATATGAGAAGTTATTTGCCTCCCCACCCGACCCAGGGTTCGAGGGGAGGGGATCGCTTCCCTCCTCCCTGACGCCAGAAAATTTAATTTAAACTGTCGGTCTTTACTCATTCAGGCCTACTACCGTATGCGGGCGCGCGATTTTTCCTTTTTGCTGAATTACATGGACACACTTTGCTTTTCGAAGATTTACGACTCTTAATTTCGGAATAGTATGCATTGCGCACAGTAAATTAAAAGTTTCTTTTATGTGAACTCTAATAAATACTTAAATAGGTGCACATTTTTTGATAGGGGGGATATTTTAAGAGGGTTCGCTTGTTTTGTAAGCATGTTTTATTTTTCCTTCAACCGTTTCAAATTATCGGGAGGATACGGGTGAAAGTTCAAATTTGTATTTCGCAGCGACGGCGTCGTCAGTGGGAGAATGCCCGTACTTCGTAATCATTTCTTTCCAAGGGCCCTAGCCGTGCATGCGGGTTGCTCACGTCTCTCGGGGCACCGTCGTCGGTAACGGGAGGCGTATGTGTCCGCCCTGAGCCCGATCGCGTTCCCGCATGCCGCCATTCTCCATCGCTCTCTCTCTCGTTCGCTCCAAGGGATTCAATGCGGGGGGTCTGCGGCGGCGAACAGCCCTGTGGTGGCGGGGGGCAGAGGGAAGAGCACGACCAAGCAGCACTCTTCACTCCTCTTAGGACAGTGATAATCAACGTTTGTTCGATGAAACACTTCTTCATCAGCACCGCCCATCACCGTCTTAGATTGGTTTGACACCGTTCTCCATTCGGTTCTTCCACCTACTCTCCTCTTCCTCCCTGGAAAAATTATTCTCTTTAATCTACGTCGTCATTTGTTTCATGTATACCATCCGAGATGTTCCTCTGAAGTTCTTTGCGTTCACATTTTCATCGACGAATGTTTTCTGGTCATAGTGTCTACGATAATATGGTCATCTTTTGAGGCCGAATCTTTTTGGAAATAGAATTTGGTGGAAAATAAAACCGACTGAAACGCTTTACGGGTCATCTGATTTTTTAGTTTCGCTAAACTTAAGCATATTAAGGTAAATACAAGGAAAATTATATCACCCTTGTATTTACCTGAAGATACCTCCATGTAGCGTTATTAGTTTAAAAAATGGATTTGTTCCGTGCAGCGCTGTTTTTTTAATTTTACATACCTATCCCCGACAGTATTATCATTTATCTGTAGAGTTTTCAATAGTGTTCTTTCCTCTCCTACTGTTCCTAGATCTTATTCTTTAGTTACTTGATTCTTATATTTTATTTTCAATTCTCTTGTGATACTACATTTCAACGCCTTTCAATCTTCTCTTTTCCGGAACTCTTTAACAATAATACTTGATATTAATAAACCTCAAAACCTCAGTGTAGGGCTGAAAAATTACCTCCACGTGCGTTCCACATCATAGTAAAGAATCAATTATATTACTAAAGTTGGACATCAGTAATGAAATTATTATGACAAATAGGCAATTTAATCCGTGATATGGAGATATACCTATCCGCAGTGCCTCTTTGAGAATTTAACTAACTGACGTGGTGGTAAAATTCTCGTGACACGTGGGGAGAGTGGGGTGCAGGTGGGTCGATAAAATATCCCGGAGTCTTACGTGGGGCAGCAGGGGAGTTCAAAATTTGTCCCAAAAGGCATCGCGTGATTAATGGGAATTTCCGAAAGTAGGGTTTTGTGATTCTACGACGGAGGAGCGGGTTGTTCTGTGATTCATGGTCTATGCCTTCAGTATTTGTGATCTCTCATATATCCCCGTAAGGTTGGGGAGAAACTTATAAATTAAAATAGCTGCAAAGTGTGTGGCCATTATTCGCGATTAATCCCTCCGTGCCGAGAAGTCGTCCTTGTGCATCGCAGGATTGTAGCCAAGCGGGTAGGATTGATCTCCGCTGCAGTACCTACTTTTATTTGTGCGCGTTCGAACTTTTCTTTGCCAGTGATGCCCCCCAGTGTTTCATCGCTAGTAACTTCATTTTTTTATCGTGCACACGAGTAAAATGAATTGTGGCTCACTCCCGAGCCGAAATTTGTGAAATATGAAATCCATGCTTCTCCGTGAATTTACCATTTAGCGTGATAAAATGAACCGCAAGTATATGCCCGATATGGACAGAAGTTCTATGGGTAAACAACAAAATGAAGTAATCCGAGGAAAAGTAGAGAAAAATACGATTGAACGTGACCAGTGTTGGATTTCGCTGCTTTCCCACAGATTCCTTACTTGACACCCACTTTCAATCTTTCCTTCATCGTCGATTCCTTCCGCTACCTCTTCTACTCCGTGATAGAGCCATTATTGGGGGATTTAACGTATTTTCCGCTCGTTCAAAGCCGCCTTTGAGCGTTACAAAACGAGCCGGATGGAAGCTTTCTGATAATATAACTGTTGACGTTATTTCATTGCAAGGATATTCGGGTATGTTTCTCAAAGTCAAAATGATCGGAAACTGCTATGAATTATTTTCTTATTTTTCAAAAAAAAAATGACTTCTTCTTCTTTTGCAAGGATATTGCATGAACAGAGGGACGAATGAGAAATGTTGTCAACAGAACCACATTCATCATTTAATATTTGAGCACTATGCTTATGATTTTTGCTAGCCGGACGCCATTAAAGGTTCAGTTGTTTTTTTCTTGAAATAAAAATGAATTACGATTTACCCGCTCAAGTCGTGTCTTCGTGCGCCCTAATTATATTTTTGCCAATTCGGATGGGGAAAAAATTATTTAGTTCCGAAGATTTTTTTGCTCCCCAATTCCGGTCTCTCAAATATCCCCACCTCGAGAAAAGCATGTTTACCTTCCCCAAGTGAGGACATTCATTATATAATCTCCTTTTAAGTCTTCTTAAAAACAGATCGATTGTCCTCACCTATTTCCGTTGGAGCAGGATGTTTGTTTTTGAATAACCTGCTACGTGATGCTCGCTTAAATGTTACATAATCATGCGTGTAAAGATAAAGCCCTATTTACGATTTCGCTGAGAGATGAGCCGTTGAAGCTCACCATGGTGACTTATTTAGTGACGCATTATTACGATGCGTACGTGATAATCGGGCGATTTCCCATGTAATCTGTGCAAGAGGTTGGGAGATAGATTCGCGGAAATGCCCTTTTTTTCCAACGTTCGTGACGAATATTTGGAGTTTATAACTAAGGGCGGGGGCAAAAACACGCGAATAAATACTGTGTTTGTTTACAGAAATGACATTTTGGGAGAAGAACGAGCAGCGGATTACGCAACTCATCTCTGACGCGCAACCCGTTTTTTGACACAGATGTTTTTGGGGAAAAGGATTGCGCGGCGTACGCGAGGAAATACGATAATGCAATACACCTTTTTGTGGAAAGGCTGAGCCCCATTTCAAATACTGGGCATTCGTCCAAACATTTCCGGAAAAATCCCGGAAATTTGGATGGGCATTTCACTAATCGCACGTAGCAAATGACGATAAAACTTTGGATAAATATTTACCCTCGCTCTGAGCTATTAGAAAACGTTTTTGATTCTGGCTTCCCCCTCGCCAAAATAAGTCTTGTGTGCAAGATCGGAAGTATTATCTAATGAAAGGGTCTCACACGGAGAACTAACGTCATAATAAGTTTTTTCACGCATGTTTCGGAAAAAACGTACAGCTAAATTGTGGGGCTTATATTTAAGTCTCGACTAAAAAATCTTCAACGCAGCTGCTCGTTAATGAATACTCATTTGCAAAATTTCTTCCACTATAGGTAGTCATTCAAGAATTAATCATATAATTTATTAGTTATAAGTCGAATTCTCGCAGCCATAACGTTTTCCAGTTTCCAGAACGGTTATGAAAATTATGCGGTTAGTAAAATGTATGTGGTTCAGATACTTATTGGTCACTAACGTTATACAGTAAAGACACCTATTTATAAAACCATAGTTATCAACGCGAAGGTTGGTTTGATAGGTGAGGGTAGAGCTCACTCAATAGGTACCAAGTCCAACGTGAAATGTGAAATTCACACATTATGGTTTGAAGGGGGGAGGGGGGCAGTATATTTCCCTGTGCCGCCTTAGGTTTTTCAGAAAGACGTGGTTACCAAAAAATCATACTTCTTGGGTGAAACTGAGGGTCCACAGAGGTATCACCGGGAATCGAACCCGTACCCTCCGGTAATAGACCAACACTCTACCCACTGGACAGCCACGACCGCTAGATGCATTAAGCACATCCAAAACTTCAAGGGAGAACTCATCGGCACACTCCTTTTTGTCTGTAATCTAATCAGGAATTCTCAATATTATTGATTTGCGTCTCCCTAACCTCGAAATATTTAAATTAACCACCCAGAATTAACGGTTTAGGAAAGAAGTTGCTGACTCTAAGCGCCTTTACAAATATATAATTTTGAGAAATACTAATAGTTATGAGGGTAGGTATTCTCAATAAGAAATAGAGAAAGTACAAACATTGAAGTATCCTGCGTAAAATAATTATGTAGTCCAAGAAAAAAGCACGGAGTACCAATTAATTGTGAAGCATGCCGCAGGGGTCAGGTCTTATCATCAATTCGCACGTAAACATTTTTTACGCGTCCCCAGGGAGCTGCGACGAACAGTTTAAAAAATACTGATAATGTGTTAAGATTCTTGATTGAAATGTCTGTATTAGTAGGACTATGCAAGCCTAGGGACGTAACCAGACTAAGGTCTGCTTAATTTATATCCATCTAAAATAACTGTTTATAGGAGTGGTAGTTGGTTAGAACATATCGCATTTATAATTTTAAAATTATCAGAACCATAGCATGCGTTGCATAAGTCTATATGAGCACCCTATGTGACGGAGACAGAAGTAGTTACAAAATGAAACTTGTATTTTTTAATGTTAAAAGCAAAAGTAAAATTTTCAAATTTCTTAGCTATTTTTATTGGCATCTAACGAAAGTTGGTTAAGGATAGATGATGTAATGGATCAAAATCCTCCTTATAGGAAGTATTCACGCTTCGTTTTAATATAAAACGTTGACCCTTAACCACGCTATCGGTGTGTGCAAAGTGATGAAATCAGGAAACAAAAAATTTAATATTAAGGAGTCGATGTTACTGAACATTGAAAGCCTCGGTAATCAATAAAAACCTTGTTACATCGACTGTGAGACTTTCGCCTCCATTTTAATGCCATAATCGTTCAGTTATTGCGTCAAATGTTCTTTATGTATTCTTATGATGAGTTTATTGCAATGAAAAGTATTGCTAAACAAATTTTATCTTTGCCTTGTATCAGTAGATTTTGTACGGTCCTTGAAAACTATGCCTTCATAGTTGACTATCTCTGTGGACTTGGAAATCATCTGCACAAGGCAAACATATTTAGCCATATACTATTTTCTTTTTCATCTCCTCGTGTTTTCTATCTCCCCTTTTTCTGCTCTCTAAAATGTCTGTTCATTTTAAAATAACTGTTCCCCGCGGACCCAATTTTATCCCTTTATCACAGTCTTCATCATCCCACTATATCGCATTATCTCCTCCATCCACTTTTTCCGTCTTCTTTGAATTTGTCCCAACTTCCTCTCTTCCCCACCCTATCTAAAAATTATTTGTTTGCCTTCCTCTCAATCAGCTTATTTTTTTCCATCTTCCCACATCTCGTTAGCCTCCAATCCATGCTTCAGCCTCTTACCTCAAAGACGAAGACCTACTGGGATATAGGTAGGTACTCTTTTGCGTTTCCTCGGGATTTATTTAATTCTCCCTTCTGCATCGGCGTCCATCGCCTATAATTTACGTCTACCCTAAACAGTTTTTTTTAGGGAAGTGATGAAAATAAGAAAACAGAACGATTTTCCCTAGCAAGAGTACATGCTAGAGTAAAGGGAGAGGATATTTTTTGTAGATCGATTGTGATTGTTAGTTTGCAGAGAATGACGGTGGAAGGGGCCTTAAACTGCCTCTAAAGCATTTTCCCCTAAGTATCACGGTGTCTAAAAGGCAGTCCCATGTAGATTTAATTGTCTTTACTTGCACCGGTGGTAACGAACTGATAGCTCAGTCGTATCTCATTGTTGGGGGCATGTCAATGTGATAGGGTTTAAATGATTATGATTAGATGAGTGGCTGAAATTTATTAGAATTTTCTACGTGTGCGAAAAATTCAGGATGTAAAAATCATTCGTCCGTCCCGGTTCAGGCGAATGATATTTTCATTGTGAATTTTTCGCATATCTATGCACAGCAGCGGGTAACTCAGTTAAATGTCACTGCCGCGGCATTTCCCGCAGTTTATTCTATTAGAATTATTATTTCACGGCAAATTATTTGATTTCCCAGAGAAAAATATTAGATTGGATATTGTTTGTAATTTGATCCCGTTTGAAATTTTAATTTTTACTTGCGAATTTTCCTGCCCTTTTATTATTTCCAAATTTGGTTCCTTAAGATGCTTTGACGTGCACAAGCTTCCATTTTCTAGCTTTTATTTTTCTTATCGCGAATCTCTGCCCGTTTTTGTTGTTATTCCTCATTTAAACTCGTTCAAAATTTTTACTCTCATAATGCGCACATATTCAGATTGTCTTTGTTTTTATTTTCTGTATCCGAGCCTTGTCTGTCTGTGCGTCAGGCATGAAAATTTCGTGTTCTTGCTTTGATATCAGTGGTCACGTTGATATCAGTGTTCTTGCTCGCTCACGTTCGTGTTCATTTTTTGATTGCATGAGAATTTCGTGTTCTTGCTTTATTATCAGTGTTCACGTTGATATCAGTGTTCACTTGCATGCTCACGTTCGTGTTCATTTTTTGATTGCAGACATTCACCGTGTTCGAGACGGCCGTGTCGCCCGAGAACCAGTCGCAGCCTCACGGTATGTATCGAGAAAATTTTTTAAGCGGTCAGAGGTGGTCAAGGCTCTCCCGCGTCTCACGAACCAAGGTCACCGACCGTTTTTTGGGAGAGGCACACGACTCTGACTAAAGCAAAAGTATGCGGTTCTTGGGCAATCCGGTCCACATGCCACGGTGTGAGGTACCTACTTCCATTGTTTGGACATCGATTGGGTTGTTTTCATCTTATTGAACTCGAAATGGAGTGGGGTGTTAACCTACTGAGTAGAGCGTTTGGATACTGACGAGAGGGTTCCGGGTTCAAATCTCGGGTGATGCCTCTGGACAACTCCATACGTGCATCCAAGCAGTGAGATTTTTAAGTCGTGGAAATGGTAGAAATTGGCGTGGAAACCGGGTGGTGGGACAGGGAAAGGAACTGACCCTTCTGTCCTCTATGTGTGAACTTGACACGCCGTTAGGCGTAATTTGGGGTGATATGTACGCTCACCTATGAAAGTCAAACTTCAGGTTGATTATAGTGGATAAACTTGAATGAAATGCTGTGAGGGGCAAGGGGATTATTCCCACGGGAAAGAATATATCGGAAATTTCCCTCCGGCATATTTTCCTTCGGAAAATATTTATGCTCCTGAGAGTGCCCCGGCGCACCCCCATGAACGAACCACTCCTCGAAAAGTGAGTTTTCTCATAAAGTGGGTGGAAAATATATGATCGATATGATGAAACGCTTGCGACACTCACCAGTTTCGAGAAACACCATAACTTCTAGCAAGCCTCTTCGTAAACAAGGTGGAATCCTATAAAGGAGCTGGAGATGAAAATACTTGTGCTCGAGGAAAGGTTTTTATATTTTGCTGAATTGTATTGAGAGTATGCGAAACGCGAAATTTCTCGGTGACCGTTCAAAACCTGCCATCACTTGGTGGACTACCTGTGATGCGTAAATTGAGGATGTTATCGATATCTCGAAGGATTCGCTGGAGGTGTCGGCCGTTGCTTGCCCCCTTCCGTCACTCTTTTCCCTATTGAAATGCCTTTTCAATTTCCCAGGTGTCAAGAAATTACGAACTGTGCCGCCACTCTGCTCCAAGGTCTCCCTACCCTATTCACGTCCTCGTTCCGTTTCGGAAGGGCAAAGCTATTAAAAGTTTTGGCGTTACGCGTTCCGAACCTTACGCATACGCCTTTTTAATTAGGAATCGAGTTAAATGGAACTACTTGGTGGTTGTATAGGTAGTATGAAATTAATTTGCCTTTGTTTATTATTTAAGTAAATGCCAAAAATTATGTGCAATACCTCCGCGATTTTCAAAATTACTTGTCTTAGAAATTAGATAATTATATTTGTTTCCGTGATAGGTAAATTGAAATATCAGCAACGACCATTATGTCGAAATGTTCTGCTTTTGGCTCTTGGTTTTGATAAGATTAATAAATCATATGGATACGTTAGGAGTGCTCTCATAGCAAATACGGAGCCAGAAAATGTGCACCTAATTATATGACGTGCGGTTAATTTACCCGGTCCAGTTTCGCTTATTCTTTTCTCCAGAAGCTGGTGTGTGCTACAGGGACATCGAATTCCACCCTTCGTCGAGACTCGAAGGACTTTCTTGTGTTCATCCTCCGATTTAGAGAAGGCTTGTGCTTACCCACTCATTTTCTGCTCTTTTCCTACGATCATAGTCATTTTCTATTCTTTGGTGCAGACTTGAAACGTTGCCTGCCAATCTTGTGGATGGAGAAAATCCAGTGACCTGCCCTCAGCTTCACAAGTGCATTAAGGCGACGAGCACCGCTGGATGACTTATTAAGCGTCCTTCGTTAAAATGGGATTCCTCGCACAATGAGATGATTACAGAGTGAAGGAATGGAAAATCGAGATAAAAACGGAGGAGTATCTGAACGGAAAGACACGTGGGACGAGCTTTGGGGATTAATTTTTCCCAGTTTTCGGGAATCTTGGGGGTTGGTGGGGCAGAGTAATTAGGTCCTTGACTTCCTCTGAATCCGCTCTTGTCCTGTGCTTTTTTCATCTTCGAGCACGCCGTGGTCGAATCATCCTGGCCTCCGGGTAATCGAAAATGGAAAGCTGGAAATAATGGGAGTTCGGAACGCTCCGCGGTTCTCAATTCCACGCCTTTCACCTCTTTAATCACGCTGTAATTTCTTGGAAGCCCTTCATGTCCAAAACATGCTTGTTCGATAATTGGCGTGCTGTATACCGATTTAAGAAATATGTTGATGTCGTTCCGAATATTTAGCCTCTTACAAATTCAATCGCGACTTTCTTCTTATCAACTAATGCCTTAATCGTTTTTAAGAATTATTTAAAAATCCGTGTAGGCTGGGGTAAGTCCAAGCGATTAGTTATATTTAGTATGTTAAGTAATATGAATTAGTTGTTTGGAACCGTCTGAAACTTGCCTTTAATAGGTAGCCTAACTCTAATGATAATGAAATTAGAGTCGGTAGATCAATTCATGTACATGGGCAGTATTTTGGGTGTGCATGAGAATTGCAGTCATTGCAAGTATTGAGAGAAGACTTACTTTAGAAAAGAGCAAGGATTTGGTGACCACGACTCATTAGTAAAGATGGAAAAAGAAAGGTTTGTGCTGACTATGACATGGGAGCGCAGAGCTTTTTGTATCCGCATACCGGTGATTTAGGAAAGAGGATAAGTGTGTATGGGAGGCTTTTAAGATATGGGTTTACAGAATGACGAAGATGTTTGCCAGGCCAAGGAGGAAGACAAGCAAACATCGGAGATATGTTAGGGGGAGAGAATCGCTTTTCGTGGGAACTTTGAAGAAGGTAGAATAGGTGGAAGGCCATATTGAGAGGTAAATGGTTGCGATAGAAGTTGGAGTGAAGTTAGCGGGGCTGAGTGAGGATAGGAATAAGAATTTCGGACCGGGAAATAATGAGATGATGATGTTAAGAAAATGAGATGAGCTAGAGAGAGAATTGAAGTAGTATTGCGAGTAATGGTGAAAGTATAAGAGTACTAGTGTAAAGGTAAATGTGTGTTTATGTCGTGCAAAATGTCTTAAACTCCACCTCGATGTGTAATGGTTTTCATGATTTGGATTTAAGTTTCGCCACTTTTAGAAAGTGTAGGTAGGTACCGTCCATCAATCTACCTCTTATCTGTAGACCACCTGAAATAATAATTTGAATTCGAAGTTAAGAAATTTAAAGAAAATATTGCCAACGTTTGCGTAATATATGCAAATATGAAACTTCGCGAGGTTTAATCGGAATTTTGTTTTTCTCTAACGTGTATTATGGGGATGATGTGTACGAACCACATTCGTAGAACGTTAGCATCGTAACTTATCGCGTCAACAGCGGGAGTATTCATTCAGTCAACGGATGCAGACATATATGACGCCGTGCGGAGCCTGAGAATATCTTTGTTATCTCTCTGTGTAATCGTTCAAATTGCCCTTCAATGCATCGTTACAGTGGCTTGCATAGTTTACAATTATGGCTGGTGCTCTGCGAAAGGTGATTGGCGGTCCGTTCGTGACGTGAATATTAAACGGCTTGCCATATCAGTGCGTCAAACCGATGGTGGTCTCTTTTTGCTGGTTCTTGTTTCAACGTCACCTCCGTTTATGTGCAATAAAAGACCATCAGTGAAACTGGACTGAGCTCCATTGATGAATGTGGAAATGTGACGGAAACGGAAAAAAATCTGTTTCCATAATGTCCCTCGAATACTGATGCCGATGTTTATTGCCCTACATTAGTAGGGTCCCCAAAATATTTTGACCATCATCCGTCTCCTGAAAAATGGGTTACGTAACGTTAGTGATAGTCATTTTGGGGGGCGTGCGAACGCCGGGGTTCCATAAACCTTTTATGTTTCGTTAATGATTATGGTTTGTCAAGTACAATTATGGGAAATGAACATTAAATACCTTCAGTGAACACCGAAGAAGTCTTACGCTATATATATAGACCGATCAAGCAACCCTATAAATTGCAAGAAATCGCATGCATACCACACTCTTAAGGCCCGTT
>LYUA01000430.1:49743-62281 GCA_002093875.1 Calopteryx splendens
GGGAAAGGAACTGGCCACCCTACCCTGATGTGTGAATTTCACACGCCGTATTGGGTGAGCTCTAACCTCACCTACCAAACCGGCCTTCAAGTTGATTACTGTCATTTGATTTGATTTAAAATGTTCGAAATCACTCACGTAGAACAATAAAAATAAGAAGAGAAAACTCGTCGAGCTCATAGCTTGCTGTGTAATGGATTCTTGAGCTTTAATCTAATTTCTTGCTGTGCAAAAACGGTTGTCATACGCATAATTAAGATTTTGCATTGAAGTAACTAGTAAGCTAATAGAAGAAATCGAATTAAAATTATAATCGTGTTTTTTTCTAGAATAAATCTTATGATGAATTATCCTAACGCGTAGGGTGTTGATTGCAGTGCCAATAATGGCGATAATAATGAGCATTGCATTTCCAGACGCCTTATAAATAATTCATCACCATATTACTATTTGACGATCTTGTCACCAGTGACAAAATATCCGGAGACTTCAAGTTCAAAATCCGAAACATTTAATGCCCCACCGTGGTATCAAAACTTCCCGAATCAGGGCAAAGAAGCGGAACATAATCATTGGCGGCGCATCTATAAACAAAACGCACCCACATGGTCTCATATCGGAAGGAATTGTCTGAAACATAATTCGAACCCATGCCCTTCGGGTTAGAAACCACCAGACTGACCAGGCCGGCTTTCTGAAATAGAGGGACAAGATGTTAGCGTGGGAAGCGTATTAAAATAAGATGTAGAAGGTATATAATCGAGAGATAAATTTGTGCTTTGTTCGTCACCAAACTATTATGATGAGATATCCCAGTGGCTTGCGATTTGAATCATGAGGAAAGTTTATTGAATCCTCGTTGAGACCCTAGTGACACGAATGCTGTTGACTTGTTGACCTACTGCTTCCAATACACATAATAATTCCGAAGTTTCCATGGAAATGTAGATACATTCCCTGTTCTTCGATAGTAAATCAATGGTTCTGGACTCAAAGAACCCGACTTGATGACTGATGCTAAACATCTCTCAAGACGGGAGGCAAGTACAAAGGAAAGCATTAGCCGTGCCATTCTCCAAAAACTTTGATTTTCATGGCATAAGCTGGTCTGTTTGTTTGAGTGTTTTGTGCCTAAAGAAGGAAGGGAGAAAGTGGTTTCGTGCTCATTCACTTAAAATACTCCAACCCGACAATCACTGGATAAATCTTATTTATCATCGAAACAGGAAGTAAGAAAGAAAACTTGATAAAAGGATTCTTATCTGGATAAAAATCAAGCATCATAGAACTTCATGTACTGCGCAATTGATCGATCCAAGCCAGTACCTAAACTAGGTAAAGAAATTACACATGCATATTTTTTCTTAACCTATGGGTAAGACCGGTGGGTTGGCTGCTTTAAGATGACGGTTTTTATTAGTTGTCCAAGGAAACTAAATATTGAAGATTTACAAAATGTTCTCTTTGAAACGTTATTTGGATTAGTACAGTATGAGGAAGTCTGCAGGTCCCAGAAGGTTTATTGAAGTAGAAGGTTGCGGAAAATAATACCCTTAGTAGTATTGTTTTCACCATTTTTATATCCAGGCTAACATAAGATGTATGCAGATATTCGACGGAATAACTATCTAGGGTGATGCATGCAAATAAGATCACTTAAATGTGCAGTGAAATTATAAATGCGATGTTTAGTCATAAAATCAATTTTAGCATCACACAATTGATTTTTTTTAAACAAAGTCAGAGAAACGCCACAGGGCCTTGTTTTTAAAAACTTCAAAGACCGCCATTTTTAAGCAATTACTGGAAATTCAAATATGAAAGGACGCCTAAAGTTCACAATCAGCCTATCAATCATGTACTCAGAATACACTATTAACACTCTGTGAGGGTAGCAACCATGCCATTGTTGCCACAAAAATATCTAAAATCAGAAATATTCTACGGCTTGAGCTCGATGCTAATTCATAAGCATGTACTCATCACCTAGAAACCGAGCATTATTCCCTTTCCTGTGCATTCCACTTCCCTATTAACTACATCATCTACAAAACCCTATCTTCACAATTTGAAATCCAATGCTGAATCTTCAGATTGTATTCTGATAGACAATAATTTCAATATTCTCATCCAGCAGTTAAAAAATGGAGGGAACTTTATGAAAATAGAAATTGCAACTCCGGAAGGATTGAAATTGGATTGAGAATAGAGAGAAACAATAAAAAGTACCTTGGCGATCATTGTTGTACTGTGTAACTTGTTCCATTGGCTATAATCAAACACTTCTTGCAATTTGCCGGTAGACGTAAGGGATACAAGTGGACCAACTTTTTGCATTGTAAAACAGAAAAGTAACCCTTTCCAGCTAACATACACATTTCCCTAAATAATATCAGGCTCTCTATTTGAAAATGTAGCAGTGGGACGTTGATTGTACCAACCAAAAAAATACAGAGACAGTAGGTACTTACTTTCACCGACATGTCTGCTCCTGAAATTTAGGCGCCTTTTTCCAAGAAGAATGATTATCTTTTCCGAGGATGTTCTTCTCCCAAAACTTCCACTCTTGACAATCAAAACAATAGTAACTCGCCCCTTTGTCGACTTCCAAGGAGAAGCGGTGTATCTCTTATTCTCTCAAGAGTTCAGTCGAGGAATTGGAAGCAGCACATGACCGAGAATCAAGTTGCTTCCAAAAGAATTGAAGGCCGGTAGCATCAATCCGTTCGGAAACAAGACTCACAGGCGGACAACCCCTTGCGCCCAGCCGAGCTCATCATTCTCGCGTAACCTGGTGACGGGCAGGTGGATATCCTCCCGCTAAAGGCGACAGCCGACGAGCGAAATCAGGCCCACGCCCTTTGCAAGCCCAAAAACAAACCGCAGAAAAATGTTCACCAGGAGATACACAAACAGTCGTCCGAGTACGAAGGGTGGGAGTGTTGTGGGTGCTCCAGCGCCCTACTCCCCTCTATACGTGATTTATTGATCTGCTAGGTTCCCCTCGCTTTGCACAAGCTCAGTAGCGCCTTCTCAAACCCCCTCTCCAAGTCCCCTCCCCTCTTATGCCCCGGAGAATTCTCGCACCCCTACCTCCCACTCCCCCCTCTCTCGATTCCACACCCAACCCGTGCGAGACACGCTCAACGAATATGAGAGACCTGTACTTCAACTATTAGGTAATTGAGAGCAGGCAAACCCTGAACATCGCCCCTCGTTGAGGACCATTAGCATGACACCCGCGGCGTTTTAAGCGAACGATTCTCTTCCCTTGATTACTTCATTTGCGTCGTCTAGTTCGTGTACGCGCCCGAAAATTTAAAATTTACTTCATGATCAGATCAATTTTGCTGCCGCAGTTTCGCGCCGTACCTTAATGAGCACTTTGGTCATTAAATCAAATCTAAAAAATGGGAGTATAATGGGGAACATAAATATGCAGAAATGATCAAAAATGTATTACATCACCACAGTTAGGACTCATTAAATGGCTTATGGCTATCAAATGTAAATAAGCAAAGGAAGCAATTTGTCTAAAATGATTAATGAATGACATAAGAAATGGCCAGTCACACCCTGGGGTGAATCCAAAGGGGAGGGGGAGACTTAACTAATGTTTGGTGAGACGAAAGTGGGGCATATACCCTCCTTTCGCCTAAACAACAATCAGTGAAAAAATTATTTCAAAACTTTCTTTTGACTTAGTGCAGTCATCAACATTTTTGACTGATTTTGTGGGTAAACGGTCATGTTAGACCAGTGGGTTAAGTGCCATTTCTGGGTGATGCCTCTGGACACCCTCAGCTTCACCCAAGCTGTAATTTTTCAGGTATCAGATCTCCCTGGGAAACCATAGGCAGCATGGGGGAAGAAACTGACCCCCCTACCCTGTGTGAATTTCACATGCCATTGGGCGAGTTCTACCATCACCTAACAAACCGATCTTTAGGTTGATTACTTTGGTTTTTTGTGGGTAGGTCATTTTGCATATCCATATTTCTAACACTGCATGAGTAAAATTAGTTGGAGCCATTTGATGGCCCATTTTTTTCTAAAATGAGTGACGTCAAAATTTTCCCTCGCAGGTCACACAACTCTTGACTTCCCCCCACTCTTAAATCCTGTCACACTGATTAAGACTTGAGTCCACCCTTAAATCCTGTTAAGATGCTCACCTTAAAACCTGTCCCCATAATCAACCCCAATGAGTATCATCTATCCTGGCTCCATCCAAAAATATATTTCTGCCTGATCTGTCTCAAGGGCATATTTTTTCTACTGCAAATGTATAGAGACTGCAAACTTGGATGCTGACAAAAATTGCTAGAAAAGCTTTTACCCACATTCCATAATTATGCTGTTGAGTTTAATGTGTATTAATGTTGATTGATGGTTATTTCAATCAATTTTTCCATTCTATTTAATATAAAAAGCAAAATATTATGAATATTTTTGAAATGCTTTACAGCAAGATTCTTTAATATGTAACAAAGATAAAAGGTCTCATTGTCAGTATTGGACTGTCCGGGGTGTTAACTCACTTGATGGTAAATGCACCCCATAATATGGGCACTGTTTATGTCCTACCAACCAATATTTTAAAACCCAGTCTCCAACTACTCATATTCCGATCTAACTCCATTCAAATGTCCATATTTATTCAATCTTTATTTTACTGGACAATCCCATTTTAATTTTACATTATACTTCTATTGTGCTACACTGCCAAATTTTTATTTAAGATCTCTTGCTGCCCTACTTTGAAACTATAATTTTATTTTTTAATACAGATTGACTTGTCTATTGACTCCTGCAACAATTATCATTCCTCTACGACCCTCAAAAATGCTACCTCTAAACACTTCTTCCCAACAGACAAATGCATATCTCCAATATTGTTCTCATACTTTTATGGAGTTCCACATTTTCTGAGACCTATTTAATAATAAGGAATTTATTATTAAGATTTTGGCAGTTATGTGTTTTTGATAACTTAATACTTGATTCAATCATAAGCCAATAGACTCATCAAAGATTGAAAATTACTTGGCAAGCATCAGAGTTACGAGGGAGACAATGATATTACATCACACAGCTTCATTCCCCTCATAAATTGTAGATACTATACACTTTTAAATGTTAACCTTCCAATTAGAAATGACTTCATTTACAGATAATGCAAATCATTTATATTTTACCATTTCAATTTTATTCATCATTGTTACGGGAAAGTATGTGATACGCTTCCGAGATATTTATAAATACAGCACTCATCTGATTTTTGACTATCTTGATTTTAAGGTTTGTGGGATTTATTAGGTTTACAGACACACTAGATTTTAACCAGAAACTCTTTGGCTAGCAGCTGAATGCTCTACACACTTGAATACTATCTCACCTATGAGCAATGTCATCTATTAATATTATCCCAATGAACTTGTTTCATTATTTATACATAAATATCCATCAATAGCAATCAACCCAAAGGTTAGTTTTTAAAGGTAGAGACCACCAATAACTAGGCCTTGAGAGGAACAATTCACACATCCAGGTAGATGTCAGTTCCTTTCCCTGTGCTTCCATGTAGGTCTAATAACCAGAAAATCTCAATGCATGAATTTATATGGGTTTGTCTAACGGCATCACCTGGAATTTGAAACCAGAGACTGAGCCTCCATTCAGCACTACCAAATAGGCCCTTATGCATACATAAATGATCCATGATACCTACATATTTTTACAAAATAATCGTGTGGTTACAAAAGTTTAAATTACTTTGGCTACACTTCTCTATCTCCAAAAAGGACAGCTAAAACTCGTGTTACCATTTGAATCACTGCTTAATTGCCATTTAAACCTCGAGATGTTTTGTGCATGCTAAAGGCACACACTTCTACAATCATCCCCATTGAAGAATCCGGAGACTGAGTATGTAAAAACTATACTGAATGACACCAAAATTTTCCTTCCAAACCAACATATAATTACTCCTCCACTCATACCACCACTATTAGCTCTATGAAACTGAAATACTCTGAAGTTCATGAATTTCTAGTTCAAAGGATAAAAAACATAGGTACTACATCCGTGGAAGCAGACATCTCCACAGCACCATTCCTTGAAGATATGACACAAAAATTTTTTTTGAACAGGATGTTGACCCCATTACCTATACATCAAGGACATTATTTAATATCAAACTGTTCGAAAAAAATTTCCAAGAGGGGAACATTAGGACCTTAACCTATTTACCCGCTTAAAACCAACAGTCAATATTAATGGAATAATTTATATCGCACACATTTTACAATATTAATTATTCTTGTAATTTTTTAATTGAAAACATCTAAAAATTTTAAAGTTTGTATTCCTTCACATTCTCCTCCATTCACTAGCAGACTGTTTTTTCCAGTTTCAGGCTAATCCATTGCTACTTCAATAATATGGAATTAAAAGCAATTTCCAGCAGAAAGCAGAAAAAGATGCTGCCACCCACAGAGTATGCAGAATTTTTTTCAGTCAAAAATGATCACAGAATGATAACTACTGCCCAGATGATGATAGAAAAATGCTGGTAAACTATTTCTCCACGATATACACACACCATGGAGAAAGCCGGTCACTAATTGATGGGGGAATATACCTTGTTTTACTGTAAGAATACTTGATAATTAACTCACAAAACTAAATACAAATCATGGAGGGTATAAAATAATATTAAAATAAAAGAAAATAACTCCATAATTCAGTCATTTATATATATATATATATATTTTGACTAGTTTTCACAGAAAACAATGATTGCTGTATAACCATAAATTCTTCATTTATGGTCATCTTACAATTCAAATCATAACATGTGAATACACATAAGATTATATCATCATCATAACCATTATTTTCTCTGTTAAACCCAAACATAAACATGCTCCATATAGCCTCTATTAAATTTTTTACTATGCTAAAATGCTGCCCTTTGAATTTGAATTGTACACTCATCTTGTTTTAACTCTGGCTTAGTCCAGACATTTGGCTGTGGATGAAAGAGTAGAGAGCAGAATAACCCCTACTAATTAAATGCTCTGGACCTCATAGAGACCAAATGCTGAGTGGACAGCTCTTTAAGATTTGAAACAATAGGCACTTCGTTTTTCGGCAAGAACTGTAGAAAAAATATACAATTCATATCATGCAGCTTTCTTTTTGCTTCCTGGAAACCTTGCTTAAGCTTTTCCTTGATTGCAGGGTTGCCAGCCATTTTTCGCCGCAATGCTTTCATTTCTGTTGCACTGAAGCCAATTAGCTCATCCAGGACCTGAAAAATCAAGTCTGAACTCTAAAAACTGAAGGTAAATTGGCATAAGTATTATCATAGAGCAACCAACTATAGTGTGATTTGCTGCCTGAGGGGAAACACTTGACTAAAGAGCTTTGGGGGAGTGGGGGTTGGCAGAGTTACACGGAGAGAGAAGAGGAGTACAGAGGGCAAGAGGTGGGGAAGGGGTAGGGGATAGAGAAGTTTAACCAAGAAAAAGGAAAATAGAAGGTTATTCTGGAGATATACAGAGGGAAATGTACTCACCCCCACTCATTCATTTTTACAAGTATTTAGAATAACCAGAAATTGGCTTACATGCACTGTGAAACAGTTGGATGAAATTTATTCCCAAAAATAAATCGTGGCATGCATACTATGTGAGGAGCTCCTTGCAGTAATTTTAGTAGTCTTTAAGTTCCAAATTATTGAAATTCATTGGTGTATCATACTGAGCAGAAGTTATGTATACTACCAAAAAGGCCATATCTGGGCAAATAACTAGACAAGAAACTCTTAAGTATTTACTAAAATTAAATATTTAAAACCAAATAGTTCCAGAGGTACATGAACCTTGATTTTGGAATTTATATTGAAGGTTTCTACGCAACTCTGATAATGATTAGTCAACAATGATCGCCCATGGCTACACCCGTTCTGTTTAATGGATGCCTAGATGCTTGCAATGATTTTGCTCCCTCTGATTTTTCATGCACCAGCCACAATATAAAAGCTTCTGAATCTGCAATTTATCAGATTCCAGATTTTAAGTTACTCTAGAAATTAAGTTCCGAGATTTTTTTATTTGCCTGCCGAATGAAATATGCACACAACAATAACAATCAGAGAGTGATGCATGACGTATCATTTTTGTGAAAATGATCTCCAGGAAAAATAGAAGCAGAAAATCATATTGTGTGAGGACAATTTATAAAAATTAAATACACTGAAGAATCTTGGTTGACAATAAATGTGTTTTGTGAATGTGGACACTTGAGCCTAAGGATTCACTTTTACTTACATTCTACTGTGCACTGAACATATCAAATTTTTACCTGTAACAATTATTATCAAGGAATGAATTCATCTTTACATGGGAGTAGAAGGTTGTTCCTAGATTTCTTATTGCATAAAAGGTTTTTAATTGCATGCTTTCATGTTTCTCATTAGAATTACCCGGTGGTACATTCAGAAAAAAAATAAATACAAATTTGTATGATGGTAGAACAAGATAATTTAAAACATTCAATTTACCTGCTTAGATTTTATTTAAAGTATGAGTCTAGGTGGAAATATTTTTTTCTCAAGTATCAGGAAAAATTGGAAGAACTGTGTTAAAACACCATAAATTACCTCCTATTTAATTCCAATGTAATTAACTAAAATAGGGTAAAATTATTTTAAAAAGTTATTAAATTCAGTGAATGTGATAATAAAGTCGCAAAACATGAAATAGATTCTGCATTAGGAAACAGCTTACCCTTAACATAGTTAGGAGTCCATGGACAATTTCAGTAATAATAAAAAAAATCAAAATTAATCACATCAAAGTTGTAATTGATTGATGAATGATTGTAGTAATATGATGGATCTCTGCCTTTTGATGCAATCACAATACAAAAACCCACAATAAGATCTTGTGGTTTACAACTGAAAACACACATGATGACATCACATCTGTACATCCTTTTAAATTTCACATCTTATGGGGGTTGAGAGCTCCAATTGTTGTATTTTCTAGGTGATTTCCACTCCGGTAAACATTCTGTATGCATTTCATTGACTCCTGTATTTTTTGCCCTCATATAATCTACAAACTACAATTACGTACACACTAGAATTATTGTAACAATGTGAATTTGGCCTTAGCATAATGATTACTAGGGTTAGACTTTCTCAGCGATAGCACAATGACACGAGATGAAATAGCATGTGATTTGAGAGACAAGAGAATTCACTCATTAGTCTGTGCAGAAAAGTAGGATAGGTTGGGGCTTATCCACTGCTGCTACCACCACCACAGTTATTTCAACAATGCTGGAGAATGAATTGCCTTGGGGAGGGCAACGGATAGGGATGAAAGGAACGAGGAATGAAGAGGAAGGAAAAAAGTTCATGATGATGCCAGACCTGATCTTAGACCTTTGATTTGGTTTGGGTTCATTCATTTCATTGGACAGTGGACAGTAAGCCACTGAACAAGTATAGCCAATTACAGCACCATCTGGTGTGATAAAAAAAATGATATCATGATACATGAACATATAATATATAAAAATATATGATAAAATATGAAATAAGAAAATATATATGATTTTAAAAATATATACCATTAAAAAAATATCATGAACAATCTATAGTTGGGTACTCTTATGATATAACCCACTTTGATTATCCATTTGAAACAAGTGAATTTATAATAATTTATCCCAATATTGAGACATTTTACATTCATGAAAGACATACTATTCTTCAAACAAAAATAACAACATAGCACAAAAGTAGATTTTACATTCCTTTTTCTCATGGACAGACATGCTAGGTCACTCATAAAAAATAAAATCATTCCCTTAAAGAAATGTTTGGAGAACCCCAAGTGTGTCAGTGAGAAATGCATAGATAGTTTAGAAACATTATCTAGGCAATTAATAGCCAATGACAATTGTAGATTATAAATTTAAATTAAACAATTAAAATGTACAGTACCTCCTGCAACAAAAACAAGAAATCTCAAGGGACTGAATCGCATGAAAAATGTGACTGTCACTGACAACAGAAAACATGAACACAGAAAAACAAAGACTAATACATACAAAAATATGAATCTGAAATAAAAAGAAGGCATGAATACCTAATAAAAAACTTGTATGATTGTAAAAGGTTTTCAAAATTTTCTTTGGCCACTATTTTATCGACATAAAGTGCCCACCACATCTGCACTTATTTTTGTTTTAAACAGGTAACACCAAATGGGATAGTTTTAAACCAACTGAGCAGTGCCTGAAACTTCATGAATTCCTTTGGAATATCACCAGAATCAGCCCAAGTCCTTTGAAAATGTTATTTTTAGCATAAAACTTTACCAAATCCATCAACCAACCTGAATATATTACGATGTCATAGTTACTGCTATCTTGAAAAATTTTCCATTCAACATAAATAAATTTACTTGGCTTAGATACCTTTCACAAATCTCGGGTTTTTTCGAAACTTTAGAAAGAAGAAAAAATGTTGGTAAAGAATTCTGGAGCACTGCCACATGAATGACCCATTTCAAAAAGATGTTCTCAGTTTGAGAACGACTGTGAGGTTAAATTCTCACCTCCTCCGAAAATGATACATCAATGCTGGCTGTGCCATCTGATAGCTTTGCCAAGAGATGCCACCGTCCTTCTTTCTCCTGAAGAGTGGACAGGAGTGTAAACAAGAAACCTTTAACAGCATAAGTGCCACTCCTGGGATGAGAATTCACCAACTGTGCAAGATACACAAATGGCTCTGTGGTGACAGCTTGGTGAGAAGAATGAATGGGCCACTTAACCATTACTTGATCAGATGGTTCAGCAGGTACCGAAGTAGCTGTTTGTTATGAATGAAATAAAAGTTAAAAATCATAATTAATGAAAGATGCATTTATACAATGGACAGAAATGCTATTCCACCACTTTCAAACTAGCAGAGAAATAGATAACAAGACCTCCAGTATAGCTGGTGTCTGGTAAATGAATCATCTTGGGACAAGTACAACAAGGACAAGATACCACAATAGTACTGAATAGTATAATGAGGGTAAAACCTTGACTCATCAGTCACAAACATACTCTACCAAAGAAACTTTTACCCAAAATATACACAATTTTATAAAAGAAACGGTTTCTCAGAAAATAAAATAAAATTTATCTTTTTATTATTCAACCAATTGTGGACTTGAACAACAATACTAAGAGTGAGTAAATCCCACATCCAATAATACACTTATGCGCTTGCATGAAAAATACTAACTATGAGAGGGGATTTACCAGGAAAAAATCATTTGATGTCACTGTGTAAACAGCACTGTTAATGCACTGTCTTTAGTATTACTGTTTAAATTGGTGAATCGTTGCTCTTAAGTAATAATAATAATTTATTTATCCCAGGACTCGCTTCTGCAAGTATAGGATAGGGTCATATAAACTACAATTCTATATATTATCATACAAATACATCACATACATTGCATATACATATAGGTAGATCCCTACATATATACACACTTGGCAAGAATACAAACTTAGTTTTATTTATACATTGAGAATTCAATTACTGTGTAGAAACAATTTTCCACAATATATTTCCTTACCTAATGTAATAAAAGTAGGTTTTCAATATTTTTTACTTTGATGGGCAAGGTATTAAAGAATTTTGATCCACCATACTTTGGATTTTTGGAGGATTAAGCCAAATGATGAGGTGTGGTCCTATGGGTGTTGTAATTATTTTCATTTGTATTTTACCGTATGGTGTGAGAAGTCTCTGCAGAACACAGGCAGCAGCACAAAAAGAACCAAACCCCCAACCCAGAATGTGTGAATTTTACATGCCACAGGGTTTGGTGAGCACCACCCTCACTGAACAAACTAGCCCTCCAGTTGAAAACTGGATGTTTTTCTTAACTACTGCAAGTTGTATCTTGCACCCTACACATACGAGCTGACTCTGAGGTACGTCAAAATGCATAGTGGGATAGTGCCTACCTCTAATAAAAGATGTGATAAATTATTTTAACTAGATACCTATATCTAATCATCTGGTTCTTCAATGACTGGGGCCGCTTTACAAGCTAAATGTTTAGAGGTGTTAGACAAGGTGTGCATCAACATAAGCTTCATCCAACAGAAAACTACAATGATCATCGTGACTTTCAAACATGAAGTTTCTAACTTTAATTATAAAAAAATGACTTTACTTTTCAATTACTGTCCTAATCATTCTTCAATTTAGCAACTCCTAAATAAGTACAGTAAGTCCCCGACTTACACGGTTAATTCATTCCGAAAATTTCCATGAAAGTCGAAAACAGTGTATGTCGAAAATTCCTCTAGTTTCATTCACCAGATCAAGTACCACACATTCGCATGTTCATATATACGATATAATCTACGTGAAGAATGCCATCTATTGACCAGATATTCAACTAAGTGAATATGCTTGACTTGCCCGGCATTTTTGTTTTCCTACGTA
>LYUA01000430.1:86013-98307 GCA_002093875.1 Calopteryx splendens
CCTTTTCAGGGCCAGCGATTGTTTCTGCTCTTCTTTTCGTGCAGCTTTTAGGATCGTGTCTCGGTGAAAGCCATTTTTCTCGTGTCTTGAGCAGATGTCGTTGCCAATGGAATCGCCATCAGAGATTGTGAAGGATCGGTGGAAGAGAGTACTCATCATAGCTGTCTTCTGACAAGGGTGGTGAATCGACCAATCAAAGCGCATCCTCTCAGATGGCCTATATAAGGCGGGCAAAATCAGCATCAAACACTTGACCTAAAGACACCAGCGAAACTATTGTCCTAGAAAATGGACCCACGTGGAAGAAATCCTATAAGATTTGGATCTTCAATTGCTACTCTGTGGAACCCTTCACAGCAAGTTGTAGCCATGTTAATGTTTACTTCCATAAGAACTGTGACTGGAGCCCTGGGTCGACCTTCCTTTGAAACTGAATGTCTCCCCTCTTTAAGCATTTCAAACCATCTTCTAGCTGTGCAATAAGGAGGAATTGACTCCATAAACTTCCTGCAGCATTACATAGACCTATGCTGTCGATTTGTTCAGGCGAAAGCAAAATTTTATTGCAGTGTATTGCTCGTTGAGTTACCTCCATTATTGGTGTAGGTGAACTGAACATGTTTCAACTTGCAACAGCTGTTGCTGATTATTACCGAAGTCGAATCAATATAACTTGTACCACATATACATTAAAAATTAAACAAATAATATAGGTAACAAAATTAAATTTGTCACAGTAAATAATGCGAATAAAATTTTATGATCACTCTTTATTGAACATCCCTTGTACAATGCACATGAGGTTAGGTACAGTTGGAAATAAAAGCACATATATTTCTTTTAAAACCAAAATGATCCAATTAATGATTAATGTTTGGTTCTCATTAATCTGTAACTTACTGGAATTATATCAGGGAAAAAATTATATTCTTCTTAGAAATATGGTTTATCAAAAATTTTATTTTTAACTGACCAAATACAAAAAATTAATCCCATGATTACACTTAATCATCTTTTAGTCTGTTATGAAAAAGACAAAATAGAATAACTTGTGTTTCTGTGGTAGAGTATGTATTCCATAGAGTAAATTTTTATGTATTGCTGTATTTTAAAGTCACATCACTAAAAACAAGTAATCTTTTGGAAAATACACAGGTACAAATGAGCACAAATTTCAATTTTAATGTGCCTTTGTGAGGGAATACCCAACAGAGTGGGGCCAACATTGGCCCCATTAGATGATGCAACTTGCTATTACAACCATAAAAATATGCTAACACTTCCACAATTACCCCAAGTCACTTTAAATATTTTTAATTCTCCTATTATAGTGTTAAATTACTTTAGCATTGAGTGACACTTGGCATGGTAAATGGCATAAAACAGTTGGAATACTCAAAAATCATCTGTGTGGTCAGGAATTTTGATGGAGCATTGCAAATTTCAATTAAAATCATAAGTAGCAATGCTTTAAAAGATTTTGGCAAGATTATAGAATACTCGGACAATGAAGTACAATTTATTAAGAGTAACATCATAATATAAAAAATCTTCATTCCTTATATAGTTATACTTTTAAATAATACAAAGAATTCTATAAGAACATCTTTGAATATATTTAGTCAGTCCTAACACCCCAGTGGAGCATGTGGACATTTTTTTTCCGACGACAGCAATAATGAGTCTGAACACAAAAATGAATCAAATTCAAGTTTTTGAAGTCATTCCTCTTTGTTTTTACTCAATAAATTCTCATTAAAAATTGTGAACAAAAATAGCTAACAATTACTGTTAAAGGTTTCAAAAGATATTTCCTTTTTTAATTAAGAAAATGTAGTAACAAAGAATGGATATCTTTTGTTAACCCCTAAGCAAAGGAATATTTTTAAAATTGTTAAGCACATATGTACTAAATTAATAATGAATGAACTATCCCTATGAAATCGATATCTGATGTTGTTTTCATCTCATTATGTCTTAATGACAAACTCCTGCACTAAGTCACCCTAGATCTCTACAAGTCTTAATTATGATACAAATGAATATTTTCTCCCAGGTTGGATCCATAATTTCAAAGTTACAGATGGATAACAAAAGTTCATTTATCATCATGATTTAAAACTAATAAAAAACCATATGCAATCCTGTACAACAGAAATTAGCATATAATATAAATCTGAAGGAATAAAGGGTAACCATATACATGCAATTAAAGTCAATGTGATGCTAAAAGTGGAACATTACATTAAGATTTTACATAAACTTCGTAAATCCACACTCAAATACTTTGAAGAAAGAGTTTAAAGAAGGGCATAGGCCCTTTTTTGAACTTTTTCTGCAGCTACTTCATAATTTTGAGCAACTAAGTATTTTTATTTTGAGCAGGAAATATTATGAGCAGAAACCACAAATAATGAATCATGAATACGGCCCAGTAACATTACATATAGCAGGAAGAATGTACTGGAAATCCTTAATTTAATGTATGTGAGAGAGAAAAAAGTTTTGAAAAAGCCAACGAACTAATCAACCCAGTTTGCTTTTGATTGAACTGGCTCCGAACTAAACCCTCTGGCATGTAAAATTCACACTCTTAGTGTAAGGGATACAGTCTTTTCTCTGTGCCACCTGTGATTCCCCATAAGTTCTGGTATTCAGAGCAGTTTCATAAAATTCAAATAATTTAGAATGGGATGACTGGGAGCATCATGTGGATTTGAACCTAGGGCACTTCGGCCAAATGCTCTACCTACCAAGATACAATGTCATCACTTTTGCACAAAATAAAAATTTTCCATGCAACCTGATCTTGCATAATGAATTTACTTTAGGTTGTATTGTGACCAGCATCAAATGGGGGTTGTCCCATAAACATTCACTGAATGATAGATTTGCAAAATTCAGATATCGATGCAGTCAATCGCCAATAGAAGGACATTATTTTATTTTCAACGAAATTTTTAAGGCAAAGAATCAGCTATAAACTGAGTGAATAGTATCCAAGAGAAAATCTTAACTACTGAAAGCTATACAGAGGAAGCAAAGAAAGTACATAAGCATATCACAAGTTAACTTCAGTTTAATGAAAATCAAGATATGGTTCCAAAAATTTGCATTTGAATTGAAACTTTTATGGTAGCCGACTGCATTTCATAACATAACAAACTTTCATTTTTAACTATGTGGAGTTTCTCAATCGTGAGGTTCACAATGCAATTCCACATGCACAATTTAATCACATGACCATCACATGAGGATGCTTCTTGGCAGTGAAACCATGATCATGTGAATTGTGTTTGTAGAATTTCAGTGCTTTCTGCACTTTCATTTTTATATAAAAACAGAAATGGTAATGTTAAAGTTAAATTTCAGATTAGATACCTAAATGCAGAGTTTAGAATATTTCCTATTGTAAATTCACATGAGAGATACATTTTTACTCTACATAATCAAAATATTTTCTTTTGAAGCCTAATCTACAAATTAATTATTAACATACACATAAGAAGGGGCACAAAAATTAACAATGATGGTGAAACTTTCGGGCTTCACTTTATGGGAGGAAATACACAACACACTGTGTTCCACATTAACACCTTGTAAATGTGGAATTGCAATATTATATATTTTCCTTTCAGGATGGTGAAACTTTTGTTAAATGTTTCAAATTATGCCATTACTTTCCATTATCATTTCAATTCATTAACAGGAAATATTCCAAGGGGTAATTTTTGCTGATGAAATTAGCCCCAAGTAAGAATAGAAATCAAAGGTATTTCTAAGAGACAAATTACTGAAGATAATTTTAGGTTGTGGAAGGGAATAAATTATTAGTTTTCTGCACCACAAAGAAATTCTACAATCACAAATATTTTTGCATTTAGATGCAAAATCCACAAATAAATTTTTTTCCACTTTCCTGAAATAAATGTGATGAAAATGAGTTTCCCTTACAGATGACATGGAAAAATATCACCACAGATGGCCACAGGAAAATCAACCAATGCACTGAGTGTTACAATTTCACAGTTTTCAGCAGCTATTACACACAAAGGAAGGGGACACCAAACAACTGACCCAGAAATTAAGGATTTTCAGCCAAGCCTGAAGCATTAAAGAATAAGGCATGAATTTAGCATACCCACATATTTCTAAAATTACTGCAATATCTTTCAACAATGTATAAGCCCTTTTCCATAGCAAGATGATTTACTGTGAACAATTAGTGAAGATAACTAACTTCACTTGCAAGCATGCAATAGGTAAGAGCTATCTTCATCCCTTAGATTGAAGGTACATAATGTGAGGTTCTGAAAGAATATTTTTCTTTAACTACATTTTACGAACTATATATGTATCAATCAACACACTTAACCCCATTTCACTGACTCCTTACATTGATGACTCACTTGAAAGTTTAATTCTGAAGGTGTGTGCTGATGAGTATCAATGGTTTAATGAGATGATAAAGAATTGTTGAAAACTAATTCATAAGATTCTTGTAGTAAAAAAAAACAGAATACTGTGTCAGTAACATCACCTTTGAGATTTTATATGATACGTAAAATTTGTACCATTTTCTACACAAATAAATGGAGGAACCCAGTTCACCTCAAAATACTATAAACTTTTGCATGTGAATTTGAGGGTTTCAATCAGGAATATTAGTCTCATATTTCTTAAGGACAACAACAACATAGAAGCAGTCCAGGCGGTATGCTAATAGAATCTGAAATGAATTTGATTATCCTGATTTCAATTAAGCTTGCATGATTATAGAAACAGAAGTCTGGACAGTCACCAACTGAATTTATGCATTAAAGGGATCAACATAACACTTTTATCCATTGTATATTACAAATAGAAAAAACATAAACACCCTTGAGGATTTTAAAGGTGTGGATAAAGGATTAAAATGCACAAAAAAGATCAGCAATGATAATCTCACCATTAGAAATAGAAGTAAAGGTTAGGCAAAGAAAAGGGATCCTCTAAATGCCCATGATTCCAGATCATAGATACACCTTGGGGAGAAGTGAAGGAAAACAGTTAATTCAGATGTTTAGGGAAAATCTTGGGGGTATTCTTAAGAGAGTAGTTCAATTACGTAGTGATAAATAGTAGAGACAAAACAGTACAAAGTAAATGCCCAGAAGAAGAATGTGAGGAACATGGAACCATGACTCCATAGGAAGGAGAATCCTAAGAATTCCAAAGAGAAGCTAAAATTGTATTGTACAAAAGATTGAAGTTGAGATGATTTTATTTGGTCTTGTATGAATAATTCCATTTCAAAGGATCATGTGGTGTTTTGTGATGATGGTTGTAAATACATTAGGGAAATAATAAAGTATGTTTAATGTTGTATTAAACCCTAACTTGAACCACAGATGGATTAGACTACCATGAAGTCCAAATGGACAATTTGGTCACACATTGCTGACCCAGTAGCAAGAATGCCATTACATAATGCCATGCATTATTAACAGGCTACAAGGGGCCAAAAGCCAACCAATGGTGGTGGACCAAAGAATTGATTTCCTTACAGATTTGGCAGCAGTAGCTCCTGCTGTTGAAAAATTTGCAATTTGCTCAAACTTAAGGGATAAAGATAGCCAAATAAAAAAAGCTTCCTCACTTTTGAAAAAGATAACTCTACTTGAAAAACACTTTACAAGTAGAAAACTTAGGCACATGAAAATGCAAAGGAAGCTTGTCACCATACACCACCAACACTTTAAAAGAGGAATTGTTATACTGAAAATGTCAACAGCATGCAAACGTAACTGATAACCTACAGGTGCTTCAGTAGGAATTAAAAACATTCATCGGTTGAAACAAAATGACCATCAAGGCAAACAACAATTAGATGTATAAAAATATCAATGAAATTTTCATATAGGTTTCTGTGCTAAAGGAAAACCATAGTCATTCACAACATAATGCCCATACAATTTAACCCATTTAATTTTTAGATATATACAGGCTCTCTAATCATTATTCTGCAGCATAATTTTTTTATTACTTTAATCATACTCAAAATTTAACTGAATAGATATAATAGAAATATGCAACTCTCATTCTTCCACAGTTTGTGTCCTAAGGAGATATAAATGGAGGTTATACCCACCACAATATACTGTTTAATATACCATTCACAACACCCCGTATTTCATAAATTTTTAGAAAGATTACTTTCAGCTGCAAAAACAAGGTCTACTTTTCACACCAATAAGACCTTTAACCAGTAGTGGGCTTCAAGTTACAATAATTGTATAAGGAGACAATTATTCAAATAATCATGAATGTAAAGCTTGAAAAATCCTATAGTCTACTGCATAATAGATCGAGAGGCTCTGTAATATCTTTGTATTTGGCCCCAGAGAAAGGACACTACCAAGTGAAAAATGAAATAATTGGTATGTCAGAATGTCCCCAGTGTCAAATGCAAAATATATCTAAGTAATTTTGCATAATTTCAATAGCATGTTTTAAACCCATTAATCTCCTTGTGCAGCGTCCATAGCATGCAGTAAAATACATAATGACTAAAATGTTATAAAAATGCTGTGATAATTTGGTTTGTCTAAGGACAACTCAGACACATTTCTTTAGGTGCAGAAAAAGATAACATGATTTAAGAAATAAGAAAAGCATTCAGAATTCAGGCATGCACCTTAAATGAGCATAATTTTTAGAAGACATATTGAAGTTGCCAGCACTGAAAAAAATTGTGTGCTCAAAGTGGGATTTATTTTTAACTTTGGGCTTTTTAAATACCACAATGGTCAAACTATTAATTTCAGCTATCATAATCTTAAGACCAGATAGGATAAAAATCTTAAAGGAATGTGGCACTTTGAAAATTTTTAACCAACCTTACATGCCACTAAAGGCAAATATTTCTCCAGCACATTATATAAATTCAAGTAATATTATACAAAGAACTCTTCAATATATCAATTAGAAAACTGGGAGAAATTTTATAATCTCCATATGTGGTCATATATATTTCATAATCTGACCAAAGAAACAGTTAACATTAGGAAATTCACTACAAGGTCAATAAACCAATCTATTAGGATTAAAATAAAATATTGCTCTGTCTCAAAATGAGCTCACATTGAGCGCAGAGGCTGATAAAAGGAGGCATTGGAAAGATATTTTATTCCTCACGGCATGAAAGAATAAAATAGCATTCCAATTTCCAGGCCTTTCATTTAGCTTCCTCCTCTATTAGCATCTGCACCTGCCACTAATTGAATGAGTGCATAAATTTTTGTGACATTTTGTACACCTAGCTATTAATTATTAACCTCCACGAGGTGAACCGGAAATCTTATTTATAAAAAACAAAAACCACCCAATTTTGAACATCTACACACATTATCCATTGGTGTAGAATAGTTCATTCACCTCATAGTTTTCTCATCTTGCTCTTGCAATGCATTCAAAACCAATTGGTGCAATGGTTTTGCATTACTTTATGCATGCTATTACCTTATGTATAGAAAGTATATCATACACAAAATATAAAACCATTCACAACTACCATGTCGTTTTTCCTGTTTGAAAGTGCTGTAATAATGTCAACAGGAAAGTTGAACACTTTATCTGATTTCAATTTAATTTTTTTCACAAAATAATATAGCAAACAGCCTTCAACCACACTATTAGAAATCAAAACAAGACAGTGAATCCAAGGCTTCTACATAGATCAGGTTACATTATCAACCTGTATGAAAACAAATATTATCAACAATTTAGCTTGACCTGAGTAATAACATGTCACATGTCATCAATGTGTTAAAATCTTCCATAAAAGCCTTGAATTTAATGCCTTGAAAAATTGGCACACAAAACATGGAGTGTGTCTGATTCATTTCTTTACTCAAAGTATGTCAAGTATTTCCAAACAAACAAAAATCACACTGCTATGATTGAGCAAAATGGGAAAATTATATTTGTGAGCAAATATATGCACTGCCTTTGACAAAAACTTTGAATTTTTCCATTCCTCATAACTTTCCTATCTCCTACAATTTTAATTATTAACTCAGTGGTATCTCCTCCCTTATGGCATCACAAAATGCATTATAATTACAAATGCATCTTTTCAAACCACAGGGCACCTTAGTTTTCATTTCAATTGCTCTTCTAATGCAAAATAATAGGCCAAGTTTCATCAACTTATATAGACATGGCTCATTAGTAAATTTAACAAATACTACATCATAAAAACTATTCACTACTTTAGCCAACCCACCATCCTTAATTATTGATAGAATTTGTTAACAAATAGTTTAAAAACAAGGAATAAATATGATTTGCATCCCCAAAGATCGGTTCATTTAAAATATATCAGAACCCTAGGGTATATTTAATCTTGAATTTGTCAACACATATTAACAGAAGCCTGCACCCGATCAATGAACTGCCATGGATGCAGGCATTAAAATAAATAGGCATGTTTTTTCCATCCCTCAATAATGGTCATGTGTAAACTGAACCCCTGACATTTGTGAATTTTTACTACTTCAGAGGAAAAACTTCTTCTCAGCACTCTTCAAACTGAAATTATGTAGTAAAGTGGATATTTCTGGATTTTGCAAGAAATTTTAACTCATGCAAAAGTCCTTATCAGTTTGAAGGTGAATTTGTCAGTTCTTACTACATCTTGAAATAATTTTATCATTTTTTTTTCAAATGGCTTTATACTGTGGATTAATCATTTCAGCCAACAAGACAACACCTAAATGCAACTTAAAACTGTTAATTTCAAGATTTGTGACAAAGGATAATTTTTGCCTCAAAAAGAAAGCAAAATATATTTAACCATACCCTACACAATAAACCAGGCCCTAACACGGCTAGTTTTAACATACCACTCCAAATTTGATGCTTACGTTCTTTTCTGACTAGTATTTCAACCAGGAGCTATCAACAACTCACAGAAGACAAATTAATTGGGCTTCTGGATTTATCCAAAGATGGGAAGGGTTTCATTGCCCTTATTTATTCCACATCTTGTATAGTTCAATATTCATGTATAATTTAATGGTTATCCACATAATTTAAATAACACCCAACACCGACTGTGACTTTCAAATTAGGCATTGTATTCCCCATGAAGGCACTTTCTATTTAGTCACATCACCAACAAAAAGGATGTCTGCACCAAGCATCACGCAAACAATAAATGCTAACTATAAAAACTTTCATACGCATGGGTCAGCACACACTGCCATCATATTGAGCATTAGCATAATCTAAAGATCCTGCAAGTACACGGAAATAAGCTTAACGTGCAACTGAATTCATTTGTTAAGCAGTCACAAATTTGATTCAATTTCATTAGATCATGTATGCGGAGAGTGCAATAGCACCTCTCTTTAACCCAACCATATCTTTTCCCTGAAAATGAACAAAGTGTACTAACACTTTATAATCCAAGAGTACTTATTACTTCTTGATTCTGCATAAGAGGGCGAATTCCCACAATATAGAAACACATTACTATGATGGCAGTCCAACAATATCTGTATATATTTATTATTATTTGTGTTCCCTTATTGGCAGTGTAAATAATGCAATGCAGATTTTCCTTTTCAATACAAAAAACCCCGTATATTGATGCGTAAGGAAATTTGTCTCAATTAATGGACTGGAGAGGTAAATGTAATAAGAAGCTAATATAGAAAGTTGAAAAGCCTTACTAAACAGCTAAAATTGTGCATTTTCAATAATATACATGCGAGTAAATAGATCCACCACTGAAATAGTCCCTTAAAGAAACAAATCGTAATGCAAATCTGCTAAAATATGTCCCTCTACCCATTTATTCCCTAGGCTAAATGTTTCATTTTTATCTGAAAGCCAATGGGGATTTCAATATGAGACTAAAAGGCAAGAATGCATATATGTTGCCTTTCACAAATTTTTCTCCCCATAATGCCCATAAAAATTGTTATAAAACATTTAAGAAAGGACAAAAAGCTTACAGGTGATAGAACTGTTATCAATCATCACAAACCTTGTACCTAAATGGCAAATGCCTCTTCCTTTTACCTTTCCTGACATTATTCACTATTCCAATTGGGCAGTGGAGACTGTTAATGAGTAGTCTCTTCTCATTTCTCCACTTTAAAGAAAAGCCCTTGTCTGGAGACAAGTTCACACACTATGTGCTTCAGTCACTGGTGCCGCCAATCTTGAACCCGAAAGATTTTATTAGAGACTAAATTATTGCATAACAAAATGATACTAAATGTTACATTACTCTATACCAAACTCCTTGTTCAATTTTGCTAGGTCTCTGAAAGTAAAAGAAAACATAAAAACATAAATATTTTTGTATAAATGATTACTGTAAATATAGTGGAATTAAAAGATTCACAGAAAAAGAGTATATAACAGTTTTTTAATTTATATACATTTGGTAACTTCAGTATTAATTTTGCATTCATGAATGTGAATTAAGTGGCCATTAAATAAGTTTTCTTTATCACGTTCCTGGATTTTTTTTAGGATTTCAGAAACATTGAATCATTTTCAAGGGCTATAAATTACTTTTTACAGTTAAAAAAATAACATTAAAATTTATCAGTCTTAATTTTCCTTACCAAAATGTGAGCTTTTAACTGAAATATAGAATGCACTTTATAGAAATGTGCAGAATAATTTGAGTGTTATGTTACAATAAGAGGAATTACAGATGAGAATGAACCATAAATAATCACTTTCCCTTCTCCTGTCCACTATTTTCCTGGACAAAATATCAAATAATTCTCCACAGCACCTGATTTTTTTTACAATGGATGAGATTTTTTTCCTGGTTTTCCAAAGGATTTAAGTTTTTACTTAGACCTTAAAGCAAGACAATGATTACTAGCCACCCTGATTAATAATGCATCAACAACATAGGTAATAGGAGACTCAAATAGGACAGAATGACCCAATAGGTTGCTTTCTATATATCTACATATTGCCCTCAACCCAAATAATGCCCTCGCTTGTTATCACCTTTAGTACATAGTTTTAATACGTCGCATTATTATACTATGTTTACTACCCAATTTCTTGTGTTTTATCATGAGAGTGCCATTTACAATAAGTTGGTGCATAGAGTGTAAGTTTTTAAGTAACTAGTGTATGAAAATATTAGATACAGTAAAATACATATACACGGAGTCACTGCTTTGCAATATTAATCCTTTTCACAAATTTTATCATGAAAATAAAGTTAAGTTAACCCAGTAACACATTTACTTGTGATAATACATTTTCTATTTCACAATAATATTATTCATGAATATTCATTTAATATATTTCACTTCTTATAACCAATTATGTGTAATCTCATATTACCCTCTCCTATGCTGCTGGAAAGCTGTCCACCAAGCACAGCAAGACAAAACTCACATCCACCTTCTCACATTCATCATTCCAAGAATGGTGAATGGCAGGCTAGTAGTAGCCAAAATCTATCTACCTATGCACCGCATTGGCCTGGATATAGCATGAACTCAAGTATTTTGAAGTGAAACTTACAAAAATGAAAAGCCCATTTAATTTTCTCTTTTTAATGAGTTATAATTTTCTGTAAACTTATGCATTCTGTTCAGGCACCAAATATACAAAATTTTCGCAGGTCCTGAAAACAAATTTAAATGTTATCATTTAACTCATTTAACTAACTAAAGGTTGAGAAACTAAAAATAGAAAAACACTGGTATTAGGGCAACCGAGACAACACATATTTGAAAGACTAACTCTGGTGGAAAACAACACAGAGATCCAAGAAAGAGGCTGCAAGAGCCACCTTAACTACTCCAATATTTCAGAGCATGAGTCGAAGAAGGTGGGGAAGGTTCAGCATTGTATAGCTTCCGGCTCTCTCGTTGACACGATATGAAATTGCCAATTAGTCTTGACATATTTTTACTTTTATCCTTGAATTACTTCTCCAGTATACTTGTAAAATGTAGCTTTGTAACATTAATGCCCAATTAATTTTCAATGTAGCGATTATAACTAGATATGCTTGCTTAAATGCATGAAGAGACATCCAATACAAGGAGTGGTTATAGAGTTTGTAGATTCCATGAACTTTAGGTAACTTTGTAACATGAATGCCCATTTAATTTACATTGTAGTGGTTATTATTAGACACTTGTTTAAACGCACGAAAAGATGCAATACGAGGGACAATCATAAAGTTTGTGGAATCTATGAACTTTTTGATGTCCCTAAAACACATTTGTGTTTTTAGAGTCGAAAGGACTCGAATATAGT